>VKOC01016327.1:0-190589 GCA_009364415.1 Spea multiplicata
ATATATAGTTATTCAAGGGGTATGAAAAGACTAGAATTGATAGACTAAGACAAACTGATACATTAGGTGGAGAGAGCTTACAATCTTTCCTGCCCATTATTTTGGACAAAAATGAGTCTTTTATTTTGGAAAACTAAATTCATTGTCATTCACCCTTATTGACTTTCTAAGACTCGCTCCCACTCTCATTCACGCCTTCTCACACTCACTTGGAATGTGAGACAGGGGCATGGCCTCCAGCAAACTTCGGTAAAATGGCAATGTTTCTTGGCACATCCTATCTCTTAATAAATCTCTTGAGGAAGGAAAGGATGTGCCCGGAAGTCCACCGGAGCAAGGGAGGAAGACAGAAGAACAAGAAGTTACAGGATCAGAAGTGGAGATGCACGGCATGGGGAAAGGGACACAGAAGCATTTGGCAGAGAAGGTAGGGAGACATTCTGAAAGAGCATGAGAGAGAGTAAAAGAGCGTGAAGAGAGAGTGGGTGAGTGTTTAAGTGAGAGTGAAAGAACCAATGAAATTTAAGGAAAAATCACAGCTCTTTGCTTCATTTGCTTTGTTGGGGGTTCCTCCTCATTTTCTTAAATACACAAATTTTCTTATACAATATTATGAATGAAAGTTACATATGAGACTAAGGCTGTTTAGAGACCGATCAATAAAAGGCAGCTTGAAAGGACACGTAAATACATAATTAATTAAATCCTGACCACAAAGTATTAGAACCAAATCCCTTAGCTTAACAAACGAAACAACTCCCTTTAGAGAACGATATAAACAATAAATGTATAGACATTGAACTGAAACCAATAGCCATTACTGTGGAAATAAACCCTTATTGAGTAGAGAGCAATGTTCAGCATTTTGTCAAAGTAGCAGCTAGTATGAAAACCAAATAACATTCTAGAGCTTGTAAGAGGAAAGCAAGTAATAATAAAATATATAGTGTAGAAGAACCAGGTTTGGATTTCTAAATACTAGAGGAACGCAATGGTGTGTGCTATTAACACTGGGCATAACTATGAACCATTTAAAGTCAGTTCTTAATACAACCTCTTGACTTACCAAGACAATTGAAACTCCCCCATTTTATAAAAATATGTTTTTAGAGAAACATTATTTTCTTATAGAGGTGGTGCTATGCCATACCTGAAAAGGAAAGAAACTGCTTTTCACACTGTATCAAATGAACTGTTTATTTTAAAACTCACTGTACCTGTACAAGACCAAGTATGTGTTTGAAAGCCATTGGAAGATATAAAGTCTGAAGCAAGAGCTAGATTGTTAAATAATCTCATGTGGTAATATTAAATGTACCATTGTTCATTTAAAAACCTGTTTGATTTGTAAAGTTAATACTATTTTGTTGGAAAACATTAACAATAAATACAGTACTTGCTTTAGAGGACATACCACATTGGGTTTCCAGTAGACCTGTGCAAATGATTTTTTGTTGTTTTCTATTCATTTTCAGACAACAAATTTCATTCCCTGCCCTTTCAGTTTGGACTAAAGGTATTAAGCATAGTCCAGCAAGATGAGGTCAGTAGGTGGGAGAAGGCAGCAAAGTCAGATGGTCCAGAATCGGTAACTGTTAATTCTAACAGCAGCAGGCTTGATTACATGATAAACTGCAAAGTACAGGCTGATGAACTGGTAAGGGTAAGAGTCAGTAACATGGAAGCCAGGGTTCAAGTCCTGGTGAACTTGGTCCCTGACACTCTCTCGCGTTCTATCTGAATGTTTTCCTACCTTCCCTACCTTCTCTGCTAACCACTTCTGTGTCCCTGTCTCTTTTTCCACTGCCCTGTTTCTTCTTTTAATTCTTCCTGTTCGTTAACCAAGTCAAGCTCTTGTAGAAGTGCAAAAGGCCAGAATAGTGCAGACAGAACCACAAAGAAAGAGAAACGTTTCTGCACTCCTCTTTCTCTGCGAATCTGTCTACATTATTCTGGCCTCTCTGAGTACTTCCACAAAAGGTCAGGGACAGCCTCTCACAGTTCCCCCAATTAGGGGTTAGCTTGCTATTTTGTGGAAGTGTTCCGAGAGGCCTGGTTAACAGAGCTGCTAGCTGAGAGAAGTGGACGAAGAAAGAAGAACAGGAAGAGGCAAGAGAAGAAGTGGAGCTGCGGAAAAGAAGACAAGGACAATAGAATCAATCAACAGAGAAGGTAGGAAGACACTGAGTGATATATTTTAAGTGTGTGAGAGAGTGTGAGATAAAGTGTGAGTGAAATAGAGTGAAAGTATGACAAAACATGTATGAGAGAGTGAAATGGCATAGGTGAGAGCATGAGGGAGTGAAAACGCAAAGAAATGCAAACAAAAACGTGGAGTTATATGTGTTTTTTTTTGTTTTTTTTAGGGCCCCTCTTAGTTTTCCGACATTAGCAAATTTTGTTACTAGATTGAGTGCTTAGCGGGGAAAATGTGAAAAAACATACCGAAGACTGCCTTTTTCATGTAGAAATGCACATAATATGCATGACAACAATAATTATATACTACAGCCATCGCACCACTTGAATCAATCACTTCAGTCGATAACTGTCTATTACTGATTACTATTTACAGTTCAACACATAATACAATGACATGAGACTTTACTTGTTACCATTATTTAATGTTTTTGTATATTAGTCAAGCAGTGACTGTCTACTATGTTAATTTTATAATTCAGCTTTTTAAAATATATATTTTATGAAATTATACCAGTACATATACATGTGTTAATTGACTTTGTCATATCTAATGGACATGTTAATGCAATATAAGCATTACTTTATTCCACTCTATTTGCATTATTTTTATTAATTTGTGACAGCTTATATTATTTTGATCATGTCCTAGGTGATCATAAGGACGTGGAGAGGTGGGAGTTTCCATGCTGGTACACGGGAGATCAAGCTGTCATAAGACAGCCCAGGATCTCCCCTCTCAGTAGGAGCTCGCTCTGGGCTAATAGATTAAGTATAATAGCGCTCAGTGTGAGCACCAATTACATTTAAATAACGGAGAGTTCCCAAAGCGTGTAAGACCTCGAATGACCCTGCAGCAATCAGAATGTGGTCACCTGCAGTGAGGATCATAGTCAAAACAAGAAGACACTATAATAAAATTGGAAAAAAATAATTTAAAAATAGTAAAAATAAATGAAGTAACATTAAAAAAAATTACTGTCTGGTTCCAAGACATCCATGAGGTTGATAGATCTCTAATCAAAAAAGTTTAAAAAGTAAAAATACAATACAAAAAAAACTATAGTTTGACCAAAAATCGGTAAGCATTTTTAATTTGTGAACAAATTCCTTGCCTAGTGCCCACATTGACTGTATCACACTTTCACTCTCTCACGTTCTCAATCTTGTTCATTCTCTCTCTCACAGTGTCATGTTCTACCCAGGCTGTGGAGCTACATATCTCAATCTTGCCATAGTTTATCTGTTTTGCTTCAATCCATTCCTGGATTTCCCTATGCTATGTTCTGATTTTCCATTCCTTGCTTCTAGTTCTGCTCTTTGTTTCAGCTCTTGTTTCCTTTATAAGGTGTGCCCCACCCGTGTATTCTGTCTCAGTCTGCAGTCTAAAGGTATGTCTCATTGCTATGTGTTTGGATTTCATGTTTGGTTCGTACCTCTGTAAGCAGGCTTTAGCGTTAGGACCCACCGTCATTGGAGTACTTTGGCCATAAGATGTGACGGAATCTACAATAGTTATCATACAGTCCTAGGCTAGTTCCTATATGTATGTGTGTCAGTCTGTGATGTAACCTGTGGGGTGCCCTGACCTTTCCTGACGCGTATCCCCGGTAGAGGGGTGTCCTGTCTTGTTCATGTCTGATCTTGAGTATTCCTTGTCTTGTTCCATGCAGTGCCTTATATCATATATATCTTGTCTGTTATGTTTCTTGCCTGGTCTCCCTATCCCTTGCTCGCTATGTTTCAGCTATTACTCTGCTTAGCTTCCACACTCCCGCCTGCAGCATCCCACACATGAGTCTAATGACTGTTCCAGGGTGCCTGCAGGATTTATCTTCATTCTGGACTACATCCGCTGCTATATCGGGATGCTGGTATGTGGCTGCACAACCTTAGATGCTCAACACGCTGGTGAGTGCAGTCGCCCTGTCCTGTGACTCCGCTACTGCATACTGAACTCCTGAACTCGATCTTTGGGCACCCTGGGTCATTACAGTTGTCTGTATGGACACAGTTCCTGACACAGGGTCAATGTTTCTCTACCTTCTCTGCCAACCGCTTCCGCTTCTGCATCTTCTTCCTCATCTTCTTCTACCTCTTCTTCTTCTTTAAGTCTTGCTTCTCCCTTCTCTACTCTCTTCTCCATTCTATCTTCAATCTTTAGTCCTTAATCTGGTATCTTCTATCTTCGTCCCCATAACCCGGCAACACCCGTCCAAATGGAAGCGCTGCAGAAATGTCCTCCCCGATCCTCCAATCGTGTTGTATAAATACATGAGAGGTAGAGATCAGACCAGAACACAGACAGAGATCTTTTGATATGCCAAGGGATCCGGGAAGGGATGTATTTAGACAGACATGTGAGGAAATGTAGGGTTACCTCTTTGAGAAGCTTTGTAGGTGAAAATTAAGATTTTGAACTGAATCCTGAAGAGTAAAGGCAACCAATGAAGGCACTAAGAAGGAAGAGATATTAGCAGAGCAAAGGTAAAGGAAAAGAAATCTGGCAGGAGCTTTCACAAAGGATTATTGTAAGGGGACAAGATAGATATGAGGGAGACTAGATAAAATAGAATTATGGTAGCCAAGACAGGAGATAAGTGCATAATCAAGACCTTTACATGCATTTTGTGTTAGGAAAAAGCAAATGTGGCCAATATTTTTAAGATGTAGGCAGCAATGTTTTATAAAAGAGACTGAATGTGAAGGGTGAATAAGAGTTTGGAGTGAAATAGTTGCTGGAAAAAGAGAGTGGTCCACAGTGTCAAAAACAGCCTATGTGGGACATATAACCCTACCGTTACTTTTCACTGTGTCTTTAATAAGTACCTATGGGAAGTCTGGACTTTCTTGATAAAGCCACGTAACTTCTGAAAGTAAAATCTTCTTGAAGTACCTCGTGCTCCAAACAAAACCTATAAAAGTAAGAGCACATAAAATAACATACCCTTTTTTAGGATTGTGAAATATATTGATAATACACTTCCTAAATAAAGGATGCAA
The DNA here is from genome assembly GCA_009364415.1 of Spea multiplicata. Lineage (NCBI taxonomy): Eukaryota > Metazoa > Chordata > Amphibia > Anura > Pelobatidae > Spea > Spea multiplicata. The sequence goes on from VKOC01016327.1 coordinate 5,203, forward strand.
ACAGCAATGGCAAAATCTATCTATCATTTGTAAATAGCCTTCACGCGTAAATAGTGAACACGCATCAAACTGGAATGAATGTGTGTGTATTATATTGTACTGGGATTTAGCTATTTTAGAAACTAATTATTAAACTATGCACACATTAATGATTCCTAACAGTTTGATGTAAAGAACTAAATTAGCATATTATACAAAACATACACATAGAATACACATATTAATAAATATTACTTTCTTTCAAAAAACTAGGACACATATTTTGCTTTCAGCATTTTTAAAAGTATTAATATAAATGCCCTCTAATGTATACAGAATAATATTTGAATATTCACAATTTCATACCCATTTTTTCCATCTACACCTATCAAGATTGCTTTCTCTTTCTACAATATCCCTGGCGTGCTAACTTGGTCGTTAGCTGGCAGTTGTTTATTCCTCAATTTCTCCAGGAATTAATATTCGGGTTAGTCACAGCTGCTGTTTGTGGTCACCTTGCCAGCACCTAAGAGGACTATATGGTATCTACAACTGTGGAAATTAGAATAGACCAAGCCAGTGTGGGCTGAGGAGCCATACTTGTTTGAAGCTCTTGGCAGGGGCGTAACTAGAAACCTCAGGGCCCCGGTGTGAGAATCTGTTAAGGGCCCCTTGGGCCCCCCTGACTGGCAGAACTCCCCGGTAGTTCCGCCACTGGCTCTTGGTATATTCTTTGGGTGTAACTGCCTGATATGTTAAATCAGTTATCGCCTGGCATGTAGTTATTGTCTTCAAGTTGACCTGGCAGTAAATATTTGTTCATTAAAGCTGTGACCAAGCCTTTGCCCACATATTTGTGTCTAGTGTCTTATTATGGAAGAGTAAAGGTATTTTACTGATATCACATATCTGTATGGATGCTATAGGCCTAAACAGTCAAACAAAAATCAGAAGCCATAGGGAGTTTTAGTAAATCAGGTTAATAATTATGAATATGATTGCTGCATGATCTGGTATTTTTGAAGCATTTCTTTAGCAAATGAATAGGGATTATTCTGCAGAATCCTCTCAAATGCATGTGTCCCTTTCCTCACCCACCAGCTAAATGCTGGGCAGGAGAAGTATTCAGCCCAAACACACATCCCTGCATGTCATATACTCACCTCAGCTCCAATACTGGTTTGGCAAATGCTGGGGGTAGGGGTCTGGTTCAAAGTGCAAAGTCCTCTCATTGATTTGAATAGAAGTTCTTTCCTCCCATTGATTAGCATCTTCAAGCAGCCGATCAGTGGCAAGAAATGTCTTACCATGGAGGAGGAGGGCAGCTGCTACAACAAGACTGCTGCTTCTGTGTCAGGTGGGGACAGAGTCCTGCTTAGCTAGGTCTGGCAGGGAAGCAAAAGTTAGTGTGTATTTATGTTTGTTAGTTTGGCCAGGGAAGGTATATTGCAGAAAGGACTTTAAATTGTATGAGAGTTTCAGTAGGTTAAAATGGAGTGATGTCCCACTGATTTGCGTCCTCGGTAAGCAACATAGCAATGTAAAGTTAGATAGGTATTGCTTAAATACTTTGACGTAGTGGTGGACTAAGCCATATAGCGTGACAGATTTCCCAATGTTTATGCCTCAGATCCGTGCTATTAAATATTATTTGCTGAGTGTGCGCTGATCCCTTTCTTTGTTGTGTATACATGTTGGTCATTTCAGCTGTACCTCGGAATCTAAGTGTCTGTGTGCTTTTTTTATAGCGTGCATATTCCAGAAAGCTTTTTAATTATGAGTTTACTCTGAGATTTCAACCTGTAAAATGAACAGTTTAGCACAAATCAACATTCCCGAGACTCACTACCCTAGACGACAGTGCTTAAGATCCTTGAAATTGATGTTTATGGCCCTCAGCTACAGAGGTTTTTCACAATATATATGTAAAGCGTAACCTGCTTATATATTGTCAATTAAAATGAACTAAAGCAAAACTACAAAAACTGCCCCAACTGAGGAAATGCATCCCAACCCCTAAACACTCCGAGGATTAAGTTAATCACAAATGGAAAATAATTTTATTAAGAATATCTGTTTAATCTGCACCATCATAGTTTGATTTTATAGTAGACATTATTGTAATTAAAAACAGTGTTCCTATATAGTGCCAAATGAGCTGTGCAAAAGGTATTTTATAATATTACTATTGCTATAAAAATATTTTGGCGGTTAATAATCACTTATTTTAAGTTTCTGTCTATGTATATGTTTAAGTGTGAAATCAGTTAATAATTTGAACTAAACTCAGAAGCAGGAATAATCTTTGAATCGCATGGTGTAATGAGAAAGCAGTCGTCTATGGATTTTGTATCCAGATGGCTGAAAGAGTGAAGAGAGATAAACAGTAATTATTCAAAGATCTGCCAAATAAATTAAAATATCGAGTGAAAATACAATGTAAAAATAGTCTTTTACAGAATAACCAGTATAATATCAACCTACCAAAAAATACGATGGTTCATTAACCTATTTGAAAATTGCACAGTTTATAACAGGTTCTTCACCTATGGAAACAACCATTGCCAACATTCTTGAAGTTCAAGTCAAAACATGTTTCATTTTGCATACTGTTTCTGATAGGATAGAAAAAGTTAAGCCAATTCGTAGTTATAATAAATGGTATTGAAAATCTGATAATAAGATATAGAAGATTTAATGAGGTTCAGGAGTTTCAGCATGTGAATAGTGCTTCTCTTCTCACACATTTCTGTAGCAAGGCTATGTTGACCTAATTTATAGAATATACCAACGTCAATATAGAATGTTCTAAATTTGTTTCAGAACACTGCGGAATAATAGCCACAACACTATGGACTGTGTCTCTTATAGTACGGAAGCGTACGGTACTTATAGTACAGTAAAGAGACACTTAACATTGTGTCAAGTATATTTACACTGTATTTCTGGAGTCATAAGGCCAAGTAGCTCAACATACTGCCTGCCAGCTTTATCGAATTTTTGGGTAGATTCCATTACTGCCAAATAAAAATGTACTTGACTTACAAATATCCCACTCAGGCCACTATTAAGGTGCCCAGGATAATTTATTTGCAGGTACAGGCGCTATATAAACTCTCAATACAGAATGAAATTAGCAGGTACATTAGAACCAAATTAGCCTTTTCTACCCACTCATATTTTCTAATTTCATACATTACTTGTCAAGGGCTGTTCCTATCCAAGGAACGGCTTTTAACATTGCTACTTGCCCTCCAGCCTTTGTGGTTCAGTATTTACATAGAAACGTTAGACCTAAATCCAACTGCATTCATACAAATGCAGATGTGATCTGACAACATAATAGAAACCATGAAAGGGACATTTAATCATTACAATAAGAGTAAAGTGGATTGCTAATTTTTGCAGATCTCATCGTCTCATGTCCTATAATCATATGATTGGGTGCAACATGGGTTTGTGAGGCTTTAACTCATTGGTGAATGTTATCTTTCCTAACCCTTTTCACCTACATCCAATAAAAAACTACCTATGGTATTTAGACCTGTTTGTTCATTTTAAAGCAGTTGCCAGTCTTACACTAGGCCTATGATGGCTGGTCTAGGAGGCAGCAGCCCCTCTGACATAAAACTAGGGACAAATTGCCTATTGAACAATACTGCTCCATTACTGGCTGGTTCCAAGGGAGATCTTTGATCTTCCTAACTGAGCCATTTACATCATAGATGACTTTGCATTATCTGCAGCGCAAATGTATGGTGACCTATGGTAGCAATCTGCAGTAAGGATAGCATTCTAGAGGAGGTGTATAGGAGAGCTGCCTTATGTCTGGCCTAGGGCAGAGCCTGAGGTATATTGGCCACTGCACCCCATCCTGCATGCTTCTTGTTTCTTGATTGCTATCCTAAGAAACAATTTCATGGTAGCTTCTTTGCCAGCTTCCTAGGTTGACTTACTAATATGGCAGTCTCCGATTGTTGTTACTATTACTGCTATTTATGACTGTTCTTTCAATAAACCAAAGTTTTTATACAGCTTGGGAAATAATATATTAGGAAAACCCGACTGCAGATGCATTTAGCCAAACTACAACTAAGTTGGCCCACATTTTTGTTGCCATTAAAAAGGTATGTATGCGATACTGGAATTGTGCTGATTGTACCTACCTTGTCAATATGCATTTATACTGCTCTGTTACTATGTTAATCTGTTACTATGATGTATGCTTTGTCTTCTCCGTGTAATAAAGAAGTTAAAAAAAAAACCCCAAAACTTTCTGTAATTATGTCTTAATTATTCATCATAAAAAAAACATGCTTACCATATCATGAAAAAATGCATTCATATTTTTATTTAAAATGTTGAGTCATATTTGTGCATATGGTCTCAAAGGAGATATATGTTTTGAAAACAAATCCAAATTACATTGAATGTGAACATTAAATACATTAAAATTCTCCTTTTTAACATTGTTTGCAGCTGAAGCAGAGAACCAAATGTGTTTATTTATGGTTGGTGATACTTTTTAGAACAGGCTGTGCTACATTTTCATCTACATCTGACATGAATAAATCAGAGCTGTCGGAACAATGTGTCTTAAAATGAATTGAACCATTGAATTAACAATACACTACCTTTTTGTGACTAATTTTATGATTTTCAATAATGGATATGAAAGCTAGATTTTTCTTTAACTGTTTATTTTTGCATTTTTTCTAGTTTCAGGGTTTCTGAAATATTGGACTAATGGGGCCTCTGGATTGCGTGATATGCATAAAGGCATCCATCTTTGTCTTTTACTAACATTTTGAGAATGTTTATGAGAATGTGTGACAGGATGTTTGTCTTAGATGGTGTAACTAACTGCCTTGCATCTGTCTCTACCTGGATGTCTGCACGTCTTCCCTCCCTCCAATACTAAGATTCCCCCATCAATTTCCCTCATTGTTAATGGTGCTATCATCTCCCCATCTGCTCATGCACGCTGTCTTGGTGTCATCCTTGACTCTGACCTTTCGTTCACCCTCCACATTTAGTCTCCAAAACTGTCGTCTCCATCTTAAAAACATTGCCCGCATCCGTCCCTTCCTAACACAGCATGCCACTAAGGCTCTTGTCCATGCCTTGATTATCTCCCGTCTTGATTACTGTAACTCTGTCTTAGCTGGTCTCCCTCTTAACCATCTCACCTCTCTACAATACACCCTGAATGCTGCTGCCAGATTTATCTTCCTCTCCAATCGCTTTACTAATGTCTCTCCCCTCTGTTAGTCTCTTCACTGGCTGCCTGTGCACTTCAGGATTCATTTCAAAATCCTCACTCTTACTTTCAAAGCCCTTCACAGCGGTTCCCCTCCCTACATCTCCTCACTCATCTCTAAATACACTCCTAACTGGTCTCTCTACTCATCCAATGATCTCCTTCTATCCTCTCCTCTGATTTTCTAGTTCTTGCACGCTTACAAAATTTCTCCAGGGCTGCCCCATCCTCTGGAATGCCCTCCCAAGGTCTATCCGTCTCTCCCCCTGCCTTCGGTCCTTCGAAAAATCCCTCAAGACCCACTTCTTTAAGGGCTCTTATAATATTGCACATTAACACCCCCATATTCCCTAATATCACCTCTCCTAGTCCCTCTAATGCAATACTTACACTGATATGGCTGGTCCATCCATTACCATGACACTTTAACCTTTTACCTATTGTGTAATACACCCTAAATCCCTCTAGATTGTAAACTTGTTTGAGCAGGGCCCTCCTCACCTGTTGTCTCTGTTATGTCCTGTCTACCCATTGTACAGTGCTACAGAATTTGATGGTGCTATATAAAGATATATATAATTAAATAATAATATAGCTTCTTGGTACTGAATTTTGCAGAAAAGACCTTGGTGAACTGTCAGAAATTAAAACAGTTACTTTATGCCTTAAGCATATTCAAATTTTAACCAGTTTTATAACTATATATAGTTTTCTTTGTGCTGTGAATTGTTTGTCCTGACTGAGGGGTCACTTAAGACTTTATGCCAGGAAACCTTTGTTAGCTTATGCAGTTTATACTGTATAAATACTGAAAAAAACAGACCTTCTTGTTTCAGAGTTCAACTCTATGTTAATTCAGTTGGTATTATAGTTGGCAAACAAAATTGTGCTTCAATATACATTCTTAAAAAAAACCCCATACTTGATATGTAAGACCTCTCCTTCTTCTGTTCTGACAATTCTTATTATTGAATGGCTATGTCCCCTGAAGAAACGACCCACTTGTGCCCCCGTTCATTACCATGGTCAGGAGGTGGTGTCCCCTAATTCCCCAATAGGGTTCCTCTCATGCTGTTTCCTTAGTGTCATCTGTTTGACATGAATTAGCAGCATACTCATACCCATCTTGCTCTTCTACGAGCGACACAACGTGTCCCTTAGTTGGTGTCTTAGATGTTCTAGTTTCTAGCGATCAGCAGTTTTGCTGCAAGTAATATTTGCATGGCTAATTTTCTGATGTTAGAGTTAATTCCCTCTGGAAGCTTATCTCACAAAAAAAAGCTGGAAAATGTTTAAGCAGAGATGCTTCTGTGGTTTTGCAAGTTTTCACTAAAAAGATGTCTATTTGTTTATGTATTGCTTTTTACCCAGATCACATTCTAATATAATAGTGTTACCCTTTTTGGTTTACTTATAAAAAGCACACCACAGGGACAGCTTCTCCCGCATTTCTACCCAATCTGGGTAGAGAGTGTGCACAGAAGGTCTTTAAACACTTAAATTGAAACTTTAATTTCATTGCAGAAATATATTCATATCAATTATTATGCCTTAATTTTAGTAGTTCAGGGCTTCATCCCTCTAACACAGTGTGGGTAATGTATAAAAAGTGATTCTGGTATAAGGTTTGAATAGTGGTCTTACCACTATAGCGACCAAGTAAGTTTTTGCTCATTTTGGACCGTACAATTGGTTGCTTTGAAGATTAATGTTTCTGCTTTTGATGGATGTCAGAGCCAGAAAACATAATTTTGAATAACCATGACAGATGATTTTCACTGCGTTACTCAGTTAACCTGTTTTCATTGTTCGCCTTTAGACTACACTCCATTAAAACTTAAGTGGAACAAAATAATGTCTATAGAATTTATAAAAACAATCTGAAACCTGTCTGTACGGAATAACAAGATAATATTTTTGGCAGACTTGTTTCCTTGAATACATTTTTGCATTCCAGGGATGAGAGATATGTTTGACAATATTGGCATTTGCTGAAAATACGGTGGTTAATATTTGTGAACTTGTAGTACTATATTTTGGAAATTAGCCATTTTATAAAAATATATTTTTACTACATTCATTTCAATTGAATAATGGCAAAATAAATACTGTATTATGTTGTTGTTTACACAAAATGAAACATTTCAATGATATAATAATACATCAGTATAACAGGTGTAAAGCTAATTATGATTCTAAAAAAAGCAACAATGTTTAATACATCTACTGACCTTTTTAATACCTCTATCATATAATATAGAATGCTGAAAACATTTCTGGTATTTCAGTGTTCGAAAAGCTCTAGAAATATTGTGTATAACATAATATTCCTAAAGTACCTCCCCGAGGGCAAACATTTTGGGCGTTCAAATCTGACATTGACAATCATTGACAATCTGGTTAAAGGGTGTCACCACAGCCTACCTTACTTAGCCAGCCACCTTGCGGTGCTCAATTGAAATGCGTTGAAAGGTGACCACATGGGAGCTGTGATTGAGGGTTCTGCTGCAAATGTATGGATCTCAATCCGTCCTGGGTCATTCAGGGGAGATCCTCTGATCTCCCCAAACCAGCCAATGAGCTTCATTTTCCCCACTGTGTTTGAAAATCGACAGTGTCTCACAACAAACATGTACTTCTCTCCAGCATCTCTATTTCCTACCGTCCTGATGTTGCATAGTTCAGTATAACCATACATTTGCCACAGTCCTAGATATGGTTGCTCCGGTAACTGTGTGCCAACCACTACGCTGTTCACCTCCTCCAAAATTCTCCACGTACCTCTAAGCTCCTGTGGAGGAAGTCTCGCTCACCTGAAGACTTTAAGCATTACAAACTCATGCTTCATTCCTACACATCAGCCCCCCATCTCTCCTAAGAAACCTATTTTATTTCAGTCCAGTCACATCTACTGAAGTTTCCCTCCCACCTCACCACCTGCTTCCTTGAACTTGTACCCTGAAATCTCTTACCACCCTCCTTCTACAACCCCTTCATGGCATCCATGATACAGCTCATTCCTGTATCATTCCTGTATCAAATCCTACCTCTATGGCCATACCATTTGCTGCAATATGTTCTCATCTACCACTCTCTGTTGTGTTCCCAAGGACTCCATTCTTGGGGCTCTACTTTTTGGCCTCTACTCCATTTACACCTCTTGCCTTGTAGATTCCATATCTTCCTTTGGCTTCCTCTCTTGACTTTCACCCTCTATTCTAACTCACATCTGTCTTTCTGGACTTGCACCATTGATAGAATAGCACTACCTGAAGCTTAACATCTCAAAGTCTGAGCTTACGGTTATCAGTCTATGTTCTTCCTTGTGTTTTGCCCCAAACAAACAAAATGAAACAGGGAGGTCCGAATTTTTTTTGCGTTTCCTTAACGTTTTCACTCTCTTACATTCTCTTTCATGCTCTCTCACACACGCTATCACACATTCTCTTTGTCAATGTCCCTCTACCTTCTCAGGCTTCAGTGTCCCAGTCCGCAGAGTCGCTTTTTGTATAGCCACTGCTTGTTTTATCATCTGTATTCTTTCTTAGTCTGCATCTCCCTGCTATCGACTGTGTTGTCCCGGAGTGCTTCCACAAAAGGGCAGAGCCTCTACACAAAACCTCTCCCCCGATTGTGGAAGTACTCAAAGCAAAAAACACTTGTTTTTGGTCCAATTTCACCTTCCTGAAAGGCACTAATTACCAGAGTAATACAGACTCACACAACAAGCTCAATGGGTCAGCATGTTTAAAAAAATATATAGTATTTTTAATATAGTTTTTAATATAAGTCCTTAAATATAATTATACCCTATAGAGCCAAATTAATTACGCAAATGAATAATTACATTTTTGACAGCACTGTCCCTTTAACTAGGTAGATATTTAGTTGAACACTGATTCTATTGTATGATATGTAAGGAAAATACAAACTTGTCACAGAATTTTAATCAGAAAAAAATGACAAATCTTACATACAGATTAAATAAACAAAATAAAAAGGGCAAAGTAATCACTCTCTCATTTTAACATTAGGTATTGCATATATCAAAAGCTCCAAATCAGGTCTTTTTCATTGCCACATGGAAGAAAAAAATATATATTATTTCAGAATGTGTTAAATTTTAGAAAATGTGAAAAAAAGAAAAACAAATAGTCTTGTACATCCCTTCTGCAATTTCCAGAATGATATGTCTCAACCTGTCCTGGCAACAGGATTAGAGTATGCTAAATCAATTCAGTTTTATTCAAAGCACTGAATCTCTTCAGATTATATATTTACTTAATACACAGGCAGCCAGAAAGATGACTAAATGATTATTGCGCAGCATATACAACCTGAACATAAATTTTATCACCACTTGAGATGCTACATTTTGAAAACTCCAATATATTTAATAGGAACATATTCAGGAAATTGAAGATGAAAATATCTCAGAATCAACTCAAAGTATTTCCTTTGCCAATTTTATGTTCTGAGTGTATTCAAGATATTATGTGAATGCATCTATAAATATGGGTAAAAAAATACGATCCTCTCTTTAAATAACCATTGACCACCCTCCTTGCTTCTCCATTCTCTTCTCAAATTGACCTTATAGCCTTGAATGGCCGTGTTTCTGTGTTTATCAATGTGTTTTTCTTGACCCAAATAGTGCAGCTAATGCTTTAACATTGCTGTTCACTTCATATGTGTAGGTTGATGCTCTGAAAACCTCACTCCCTGAATCAATTCTACATATATTGCCTGGCAAGGTCTGATCAAAGTTACAAAATGTATTTACATAGAAAATAATGACTATCCACAAAAATAAACAAATATATATATTGTTTACATGAAAAAGCCAACATTTTTACAAAAGGTTTTTTCCGGGGCCAGTAATAAGGCATATGAATAAACTGAACTCAGGCAGGCATCAGGATGTTTAGACGCAAAACAAAAAATGAAAATAAATTAAATTTAACCATGATAAATCAAGTCAGTTTGTGAAATCATGTTGTGTCTGCTTGTTAATGTAATTTTTCTTATGTTTTTAAACAGAATCACTAGTGTATTGTGTTGTCATGGTAACCAGGATGCCATACTTGACATACAAACATAAAGCCTCATAAGCTACAATGCCTAAAGGAATAATTAACCACCAACAAGAGAGACAATAACCTACAAAGAGAGGGTAGTAGAAAACCAAATGGATAGTAGGTAAATAACCATAACAAAGTTGACACCATAAATGTAAAAAATTTAATATCGTTAAATTACAGCTAAACACAAACACCACAGGAATGATCCTATAAAAAATAATTTTCATTAAATGGTTAACAAAACTGGAAAATGTCATTAAAATTAAAATTTAAGAGTCTGAATGCACAAGCTAATCTGCCGACACAGTTAATGTGCCAGATGGCCAATTTGAGACTACAAGTCATGTTATGTATGGAAAGTTATGTACAAAAGTATTGCCGATTAGAATTTAAAGTAAACAAAAATATTGTGATTTTTCTTTCTTTTTTTCGTGGGTTGATACTGTTTTCATTTGGTGAATGAAAAGCATGAGTAAAGTGAGGGAAATAAAACGCTAGATGAATTTCTAGTTCTGAGAAGCCAGGGGAACCTAAATCCATTAATAAAATACTTTATAAAGGAATGTTATAACCTTGTTTTATGTAACATTCTTATTGTCCAAGTGAAAGAACAAAATATAATCTCATAAATTCCAGGCTGCATATTTTAGGATAATCAATAAAGAATATTTCGTAACACGTGATATCTGTGCCCAATTTAAAATGTGAACAAATGAAAATATATATAATACTCCCCCCAATGTTGTACTGCAGCACCCAGCCTAGGTATTCCTCCAAATACTCCAAGAACAAGTATAATCAGAAGAAGGGGCGCATGTACATAGAGAGAAAACAAAACAAAATTCCACAACAGTGTAGTATGATTAGGAAAAGCAGACTAGAGATACTACTGATTGCACTCACAAAAGTAGATGGATATCAGGCTCTTCAAAGATTGTAAAGGGTTTGCTTTAATAATTTCTTGAAATCTATAAAAGTAAAAGCAGCAATGGTGCAGTATATTCCGACTTCATACGCTTAAATACTAAATCCACTTACAAGACATGGTGGCATAACTAGAGAGTCATGCAAACGACCCCAGTACTAGTAAGGAAGTCTAAAAGGCGATATAACGTCCTCTGGAAAGTAGTCTTTTCAAATAAAAAAAGTCTCTCAATATTTTAGGACACTAAAGAAAGCCCATTCTTACATTGTTCATCTCCAGTAAATGCGCTAACCAGATCAGCCATAAGTATAAAAAATGCTAGAAGCTGTCTCTATTTTTCATTCATTCTGGCATATCTAATGTAGTTTCTGCTCTGGCATCTGATAACTTTGTGAAGTTCTTTTTCTTAGTTGTTTCAGGATCTTCTTTTGTAATTATTATTAAGCAACAAACTATTCCTTAAACTGTCTTATATATATATATATGTGTGCAGCTTGAATATGATTGGACCGTGGGAATTGCCAGTCAATCTAGGCTATATAGAGTACAGTCATGTGAAAAAGTACACCCTCTTTGAATTCTATGGTTTTACAAATCAGGACATAATAACAATCATCTGTTCCTTAGCAAGTCTAAAAATTAGGTTAATACAACCTCAGATGAACACGTGACATATTACACCGTGTCATGATTTAGTCAACAAAAATAAAGCCAAAATGGAGAAGCTATGTGTGAAAAACTAACCCTCTGTATTAGCTCTCATGAAGTCTTCTTTATAATGATAGAGTTTTTATGGTAGATATAATAATATGCCTACCTCCTGGAGAGTGTTTGTCACTTGGCTGGATGTTGTGAAGCAGTTTTTCCTATCCACGACTGTTGTCTTCAGTGGATGTCCAGGCCTTTTTGTGTTGCTAAGCTCACCAGTGTGTTCTTTTTTTCAGAATGTACCAAACTGTTGATTTGGCCACTTCTAATGTTCCTGCTATCTCTATGATGTTTTTGTTGTGGCCTAAAGATGGTCTGTTTTGCTTGAATTGACCGCATTAGGGGGAAAAAAGGGAGACTGAGAGAGAGGATGAAATGAGGAGCGCAGACAGGGCCGGACTGGCGATGACAAGGCGGCTCAAGCCAGCGGCCACCTGATGAAGTAAATGCGGCCGATGGCTGTAAATGTGTGGCCACACATTTCTATGTTCAAGTAGGCATTTCCAGCCAGCCATAGTTTGGGAGGGTATGAGACACTGACGGTCAGTGATCCACCAGGCATTTGCCCAGTGTGCAAGATGGCCAGTCTGGGCTTGAGTGAGAATAGGAACATATACAGAGGCTTGCTTAGTGCCATATAGTCATGAAACATGGATGAATAAGGCAAAAAACAGTTATTCGTGGAGCAGTGGCATCGGCAGGGAGGGGCAGAGGGGGCCATGGCCCCCCCATATCATGTTGTGCCCCCCCAGTGTGCCCCCAAATTGCAATGCCAGGCGGCTGTCCCATCACCGAGGCCAGGAGCATGCAAAGGCGGGTGCACGGCACCCAGACAGCAGGGATCGGAGAGAGAGTGGGGCGCCTAGCAGTCGCTCATTAAAAAGTTTCCACCAACCGCTCGACTCCCCTCTGTCTCCACCATTCCTTTACGTCACTCGCCTCGGTGCTCCCCTGACTGCGGTGGTAGACAGAGGCCCTGCGCTCCACCACAGGACTTCAGCAAGGTAAGTGAAATACAAAGGGGAGTGGTAGTGAGAAGAGGGTAGTGATCTATACCTTCAATGCAGAATTTATGTGTGAATTTCAATTAATTTATACATGCAAAGCTGGGTTTGCAAGTAATTCTGTTGATCTATACCTCCTATGTTATGTTGCCATACATTATTTATGTATATAATCAAATACAGGGTTTGTATGTCTTATTCAGTGGATCTATACCTGCAAGTGCTGTTTACATGTGCTGCTCATTTGATTTATACGTGAACTACAGGGAGGAAGGAAAAGAGAGGTGTGGCTTAGTGAATGAGGAGACAAAGGGACTCTGGGGATAATTATGGGGAGAGAGTGTCGGAAATCTATTTTGGAGAAATTAAGGGTTTCCAGGTGCCAACACACTTTTGTGATAAGAAAATGGAGGGTTTATTACTGTGAAGGACGGAAGATGCCACTGACTCTCACAGTCGTCCTTTAATCTGTAGAGCTAGGTAGCATGGATTTAACATACATTATATTTACCAGTGTTTCCAGTAATATATTATTGTACTAGTTTGCACGTAAATAATCAGATGAGTAGTCCACACACAGACTCCTAACACCTAAGGCCAGCCCTTACACAGTATATAGTATATATGTAGCGTTTTAATATGCTCCCCCCTACTTTGGTCCCTGTCCCCCCATGTGAAAGCTGGAGACGCCACTGTCAAAGAGTACATGTTCATAAAAAGTAATTTAATAATTGAGCAGAATTCTATGTAATTTTTTTATATATTATTTGCAACTCTGAGTTAACTGTTCTTTTAGCTGTCACATAATATTACTATACAATTTGCATTAACAGAATGCATTTTCTTCAAATGATTGTGGACATTCTGCTATGCATTGATTGCATCTGTTTTCTGTTTTTTTGGTAATTAAAGATGCTAACAAGGAAAAGACAAAGAGATGCTCAGCTAGTTCTGCTGTTTCCAAATATTTAAACTTAAACAATATGTTGCCTCTCCACCTTTTTCAGTTAACTACGACAGTCTATGTTTAGAATAAACATATAGAATGATAAAACTATGCATTTTTATTTATTTAACGGGATTTTGTCAGGCTTTTATAATGCATATTAAAGATGCCGTACTATTTTGTGTTCTCTGTATGCTTTTATGAAATGGTTTGTTTTATCAAGTGAATATATTAGAAAGAGAATGCTAAACAATCCATGAGAGCAGACAATAGCAATTTATTTAGAATAAAGGAAAATTGAATTAGAATGTGGGAAAATAAGTTAAAATAAAAAACCTTATGAAAAAAGTAGTCTCAAAAACTCCCAATGGTAGTGGATTGCAAAATGGCTACAGGTGCTTAGAGAATGTATTGCGTTATCCATTGACTAGATTGTGTCCCATTCAAGTCTATTGGCCCCCTTCAAGCCTTTCTTTTAGGCAACAGCAGCAAGGTACTAGATCCGTTGATCAAGCATTGGAAATTGCTTTGGGTCTTGGAGATTGTTCCATACCTGGGAACTTCTTAGCTCCGGCTACCCAGAGCCTTCCCTTGCGTGACGTGGTCTGGACTGCCTACTGACATCGGTGGGAGGTTCTGCTGATGTCAGTGGGCGTTCTTAATGTCATCAGTAGGCGTTCCTGCTGTCATTGTGGGAAACACCCCTGATTTTAAACAGGGAAATGGGCGGGAGAGGGACGTGTGTTGACCCGGCCCGCGTGACCCGCAGGATTCGTGTGTTGACCCGGAGAACCAGAGAAGCGGTTCCCAGGTATAGTTGTGCCCGAGCAAGCCAGAGGGCACAATGCAGGAAAGTTGCATGATAAGCCCCTGTGTCACAGGGAAGACTAAAGTGTAAAAGAATGTGAAAACCAGTCTCTGCCCGTATGTGGAGTGAAATAAATAAATAAATCAAGGTGGATACTACTCTTCTTAAACCGGCCACACAGCTGCAACCCTGTAAAACACTCTCCAGGTGTTGTAACTTCACAAACAAAATCCAATTAGGTGCGCTCGTGTCAACCGACCATGAAAAACATACAAAAAAACGTGATAATGCAGACGTATAGGGAGCAAAAAAGTGGTTGTTGTTTTTGTGTTCTTTTTTTGCATGCGCAAGCGGGCATACAGACCTCAAAGGAATCCTACTCTGAATACCACGCAAACCTTGTGAGCGCATCGAGAAAATTCATTAGCCAATATTTTTGCACCTAATCACGTTTTTTGTATTTTTTTCAATTTTTTTCATGGTCGGTTGACACGAGCACACCTAATTGGATTTTGTTTGTGATGTCACAGGGAAGACTCCCGGATAAAGATGACTCTATGAGTGCGTAGGATTCACCCGCTGTAGATAAGGGATTAGCCACTTACTTTACCACTGTAGGTAAGGGAACATATGAGGGGGTTTATCAATGAAAATGAATTTCATTAAATTAATCATTTCATAGGATTATATGTTCTAAAAGGTAATTTTTATATTTCACATCATACAATCATTGCGACTTCCCTTTTTATTTGAGATTTGAATTTTTAAATTGCTATTTGAGAGATGACCAAAGGTATAAGGGAAAGTCCCACAGCAAGATGTTACTTATTGTTCATCTCTGAGCTGCTTTAAATCACACAAGTGATTAACTGCATAAGAAAAACAAAAAACCTAGCCACTGATTAACTTGATTAACAACACATTTACCAAGGGCTATATTACTTACTCCATTCATCATGTACTAAGGAGCAATTAGCGGAAATAGTTAGATGAATGCGGGACAGCACACTTGAGAAATAAGAACCCTTGCTTGTTTATGACGGTTTTTTTTTTCTTTCCAGGAATTTAATGGCCAGAAATAGAATACTTGGATAAGATTGGGTGTTTGCCGTTATAGTTTTGCGTAAGGTGTAATACTAATTAGTACTATTAATGGTTCTCTCTTGAAGCAGATCTTTCAAAAATCCCTATTGTTTCATACGTGTTTTCCTATGTAGTGGTGTTTAAGGATTGAAGTAAGCAATAAATATCTACTGGTAATTTTCTCAGGATCTGCACATTTATTCTTCCCAGTCAAGTTATTGCTTTCCTGATCATTGTCGATTGGTTGAGGCAGCATTTGTGTCACGCAAAGCAGCAGGTACTTACTCGATCCCCACTTCCTGCGCAATCTCAGACGTTCGCGCATCCCTGCCCCCGACACTGTAGACATGCCTGCGACGTACAGCAAGAGGTGCTCCTGTGACGCCTGACTGGTGGCGGGGAAAGCTGGACACCTGATTTAAAAATCTAGAACTGCTCAGCACAGATACCCAAGTGTGGTTCTGCTATTGGTGAATTGAAGATCTTTTGTTATTGACCCTTGGCTTGCCTGATTATTCTTACATAGTTACATAGTTATATAGGCTGAAAAAAGACATGCGTCCATGAAGTTCAGCCTTTCCTATATCTGTTAATTTGTTGCTGTTGATCCAAAGAAGGCAAAAAACCCAGTTTGGCTCTTTCCAATTTTGCACTAACCAGGGAAAAAATTACTTCTTGACCCCAAAATAGCAGTCAGATTTCTCCTTGGATCAATAAGATGTTTCCCGATAATTAAAGATTATATCCCCGAATATTATGTTTTTTCAAGTATCCATCCTTATTGTCCTTATTGTAAAAAAACTGCTTTAGACTAAATCTCCTTTCTTCCAGTTTAAACGCATGACCACGTGTCCTATGCATAGTCCTGTTTATGAACAGATTTCCACACAATGGTTTGTTTTGGCCCCGAATATATTTATATAATGCTATCATATCCCCTCTGAGGCGCCATTTTTTCTAAACTAAGTAAGAGTCACTCTTTGTGTTCGTCTTTGTGGGGGGAAATCTTCATATTCCGCAAATATTGGCCCGTTCCCGTGTTCGGTTCGGTCGAATATTTGTGTGCATTCTCCGTGTTCATTTTTTTCTTCGTTTTTTGCCATTTTTTGTAGAAGGGGTTAATACGGGGTTAACACGGTACAGACTACGCAGCAGCTTTCGCGACAGGATTTTAAATGTCCATACGAGCAACTCTATTGGTCACCTGCCATCAACCAACAATTAAGTACACCTGTACTTCATTGGTTGATGGCAGACGAGCCCCCTGCTGGCGACCAATAGTGTCGCTCGTATAGACTTTTAAAATCCTGGTGCCGCAACGTTTTGCTGCTGCCATGTTCGGTATTCAAGCTGAACAACGAAAACGCACCTTTCGTGTCCGTTTTCATGTTCCCCCGAATACGAATGCAGAAGTCTACTTAGTACCAAACATTACCTGCCTACCCCCGAGCCTTTTATTTTTAGATATATGTAAATATTTTTAAAAAAATGTTTTCAAAAATCTTTTTTTTGAGGAACTTAGTTCTAGCAAAATCCATTATGATATAAAATGAATTGAATTATCAGATTAATTTTGATTTTTTACAGTACATGTTAAATTAAAAACAATCTGTAGAATAGATCTGTAGAATGGATCTGTAGCTCGATAATCAAGAGTCAACACTTTAAATGTATTTATGTATTTTGTATAAACAATAATGCATTGAAACAAACTAACCCATACTGTATCTACATTGAGCAGTACAAAAATGATTGACAGAGCTTCACAATGAAAATAGTAATGAGAGATCCAGGCAATCTTTAGTTACCTTGTCAGCACTTTTTAAAGAAGATGGATTAGCCCTCGCACACTGTTTCTGGCATTACGATTAGTCTATTGCTTTTGTTAGCTCTCTAATTTATAAAAAGTCAAACAAACAAACCCCACAGGATGACATTCATCCCTTTCTGTTGTGACATGATTCACAAGCAAAGCATTTGTGTGGACAGCAGGAGAGTGCTGTATTGTAGGAAAACGAATGCCCACTATAACTGAGTTTGTATACAAATTCAGAATTATTTATTTATTTTTTTACATTTCATATTTTGTCTTTGAAACTGAGTTTTCCTACTATGTATCTACCATTTGGTGAAATTGACACAGTTTGTAATCTTATTCCTGCCATCTTTCGCTGGGTTTCTGAAGTTCCTCCCTAAAAAAAAGGGCAGTTTTAAAATAATGTGGCCTTCACTAAGAGATGCCAAGGTTATTTTCTATTCCTACTGGAATCTACTGAGATCCACCTCATTTTCTGAAGCTGACAGCTACTGGGCTGCATATGAAGTTGTCATCACGTGTCTCAGGCAATCACCAGAGACCAGGGGGCTTCAATTTTTACCGCACTTTCTGTGGACATTATTTATAAATGGTAAAGGGGGTCTATCTAAGATCTCCTGGAGGGAGGTGCTGGATGCTTAGAACTTCTAAAGTACCAAATGACTTCTGAAAATTCTGGCAGTGGCAGTCAATGAGAAAATAAAATTGACTTCTATTTCTTAATCAAGATAGGGTAATTGACACGAAATTGTACCCTGTGGTGAATCTACGGTGGTATCTAGAACTGCTATTTTCTATTACATTAAAAATTCTACCTGCAATGTTTGCTCAATGCAAGTAGAAAAACTAAAGAAGAGCAAAATTAAAGGGAAATAGTATATTTAGGAGTTAAACATGCATCACTTTGGGATACCTGTGGAATTAAATTGAGAAAACAATTTAATTCCTCTGGCAAGAGAGAGAACTGCTCCAAGCAGCACAAAATCTTTGAAAATTCTACATTTTTTTTCACACCTTGATTTTAAATGACATATATGCTAATGCAAATTCAAAGGAACTGATTAATAAAATATGCCCTAAATACTTAATCCATCACAGCAGACCTCAGCAGTAGCTTCTGTGCTTGTGTTTGGCATACATTTTTAATGTGTCTAGGTGTAAATGTACAACATTTGGTACAGCGAATTTAGTAATAACATCTCACCTTTCTTGATTAATACTAAAATATATACCTCTTCAATAATCTATATGAAGTGTTTGGTTACTTGTAAATGTTAAGTGGATGTGGCACGGAATCTATTAGCCTTTTCAGATTTTTTTTGTTAAATTACAAGGGATTCAAATATTGTAACTGTGCATTATGTAAATGTTATGTCCAACACCAGATATCTTCCTTCATGTGCTCCATTGTCATCATGCATGATATTTAACATGAGTCTATACTGATACAAATAAACATGGCGTCAAATGAATTGAGATTTTTGGCATTGGAGTGGGGAAAAAGTTCTATGGTACTGCTTATGTGAAATAAATTATATGTTTGTTTACTTGAGATATTCCAAACCATATATTTATGTAAATAGTATTATGTTTTTTAGAAATGAATGAGGGTAAGGGAGGGGGTATGCATGTGTGACTGTATGTATGTTGAATAAGTGTTTCTGTGTGAGCCTGGATGTGTGTGAGCATGGGTGTGTATGGGTAAATGTGTTGGAAATGAGTTGGGTATTGTTGAGGGGGCTCTCATATTTTTTGCCCAGGGCCTTGAATCAGCCCTGTCTCATCCTAGTAGTATGAAATATACAATATAATTGAACACACAATTTTCTATAAGAAAATGTTATTAATTAATGCAGGCACTCTCAGTGTTGTATTCTTCCCAAAACGCGTATCTCAAATAACATCATAAAAAGAGAGAAAACCTTTATTTTATCCTTCATTGAGTGATGAAATGTCCAATTATGGGTGAGCTTCCCCTGTAAAAGGGCATAAGGTGGCTGTGTATTATACATCACCAAGCAAGGGCTTAAATAACATCAGATTCCAAGCAAGGGAATGAAGCATAGTTTTATATGTGAGATTTCCTTGAAGTCACCTGAATGAGTTTACTATACATTAGACATGGCCAGTCACTCCACCCTTGCAGAGAGGCTTGCCAGTGTGCTTTTTCTTTCTGTATCCCACCATTTATTGTTTGTTTTGATATTTTATTGGGTATATCAGACACTTTATTCTGTAGGTGATATAGGACCAGTCGCTACTGGCTCTCTATACTCCCGTCCAAAATACTGACAGCTCCCTCCGCTGTTCCCAATCATGCTAGCCCCCAGCCGACCTTAAGCTCGGGGGGCGCATCCAAGGTCATTGACCATACCATATCAATGGAGGATTTTTTATAAATAGGCAAGGGAGGGCGGGGAGTAAGTGATTGCTGGCAATCTTACGAAACTGGTATTGACTCAAGATATCAAAAGGGGCACCCTTTATCCTCTTCGGACCCCGACCCCCCCCCCAAATTTGAACACGCTACTCACAACACTAATTCCCAGGGGCCTTCATGACTCCTTTTCATGAGGGAATTCAAACAAATCAAAGCCAGCACAAACCTTCCTTGACCACAAAGCTTTATCTTCAGTAAAATAGATCCACCTCTCTGTTTCTCCAGAAGTACATTTATAGAAATCACGACAATTGTCCTTTTTGTTTTTCAATCAATGTAATTTTGTTGGAAACTGTATAAAAACTAGACTTGGGCACCAGGGGGGGGGTCTTCGTGCTTATCTTCGGCGAAAAAAAATCTTCGTATTCCGCGAATATCCGCCCGTTCCTGTCTTCTCTTTGGGAAAATATTCGTGGACATTCTTCGTGTTCGTTTTTTTCCGGTTAAGGGGTTAATAAGGGGTTAAAACATACCGCAGCAGCTCTGGCGCCAGAAGTTTAAATGTCTGTATGAGCAACCATATTTTTTTTTTTTCAGGAAGTAAAATAACGATACAACTACGGAATCATAACTGCATATATCAGTGGGGGCTTAATTACGTGTTTTATGATATTGATATATTGTGCTGCAGCAGTTACATCCATTCAGAAGTGTATAAAATAATTTATCATAAGTATATTTAAACAGCTTTAATCATAAGTCTTTGCAGTTATTGGTTAGACTGTGTACATATGCAGTTGGAACCCTACCCCCACAAATTAACTAACATAATTGCGTTCATGTTGTCATCAGTAATGATCAATAGCTGCTTAATTGCTTAACTTACTACCAGAAAACATTAGATCATTTTAAATGAATTCTAACCAACACAAATCAATCAACATTAGTAATTAGTCATTCCACATAAAATGGTTGTTTTCTCATTTGCTGAAATTGTAAACACTCTGTGCTTATAAATACCCTTATATGAATCTATTTCCCAGAATTTTTATGGAAGAAGATTCCATATTTTTAATAGAAACTCATTTAATCATTTAACATAAGCAGGTAACGCTAACATACCCAAACATGCACAGCAACACATAAATTCACATACCCAGACACATACACACTAACACACCTAGACACAGGGCTGACCCAAGACATAGTGCTGCCTGGGGCGAAGTTTGAAATGCCCCACCCCCGCCGACACCACTGTTCATTATCTACCCTTCCTCTCCCTACCTTCTCATTATCTACCCTTCCTCTCCCTACCTTCTCATTATGTACCCATAATTACATTACAAGCCTGCACCGAGATCAAGCTAGAGGGCTCGCATAGGAGAGAGAGGGGCGCAGAGAGGGTACTGAAAACTTGATAAGCGAAAACCACTCGGCGCCCTCTCTCTCCTCCGCGTAAAAAAAAAATGGCGCCGTTCGGCGCCTGGGGCAATTGCCCCACCATGGCAGGGCCGGCCCTGCATAGACACATACACCGCTAACATACTAGGACACACAGACTAACAGTCCCAGACACTCACACAACTGAGGCACATACCCAGAAACACAATCACATACTTTATAATTGCCCTAATATGACAGTTCTGGAATTCTATACGCTAATTATGTTTATGTAATGGTGCAGGGCCACTCCCTACAATGTTTGTACCCAGTTTGTCACTCACACTCATCATGTTAATCCTCCACCACAATTTCTATGTTAAAAACATAAATCCTGTTAAAAAATCCTTTCCAGTCTTCTCTCCATGGTCCTCCATGTTAAAGAAATGCATCCCCTAAAATATGTTCCGACCTAGAAAACAATCTGTTTTTAAGTTGGAGATATGGGGTACATGGGTGCAGGACAGGTGGTAACCCAGAGCCTCACCATTGGGTACAATTTCCTATCCATTTTAAACTTTGTATCTACCTATTTATATGTGCTATAATTTATTATTTTTTAATCATGTAAAGAAGACACTTTAGTCTTCATACCTCATGGCATTTTGAATGTGCATCTGCCCCTGGATCTTCATATATTAAGTATGTAAATTATTTTTCATGTTACTCTTTGTACAAATTTTTTTATTGTGCTATTAACAATATTGGAAATGGCATTGTAATGTATTGCTATATGTCCGAATTGCCCCTTGGTAATTACCGTTATAGATATGAGCTGACCTATTTTTTGTGATAATGAAATCATAAAATGAGATGCAATTTCTGATATGGCAGTTTGCAGAAAAATATACATGAATACAATGAATATTCATTTGTTTGAAGATCTTTACTGTAAAATGTAGATTAGAAAATTAGGACAAGCAAAACCACCCATAGATCCCGTGATGTTGGTTTTCAAGACATATTCTGACAAAAGAAAGGTAGAGAACAGAAGTATGTCTATTTCTGTATTTTTTTTTTACATTGTGTTAATTATAAATATATACAGTATACAATATAATGGCCACTGACAGGTAAAGTTTATACAACTGATAATATTGTTATCATGGGATGGGATATATTAGGCAGCAAGTTAACTTTTTGTCCTCAAAGTTGAAGTGGGTAAACGTAAGGATCTGAGTGACTTTGACAAAGGCCAAATTGTGTTAGCTAGATGACTGGGTGAGAACATCTCCAAAACTGCAGCTTGGTTTGGTGTTCCTGGTCTGCAGTGGTCAGTACCTATCAAAAGTGGTCCAAGGAAGCAAGGCCGCTTAACCCAAAGACAGGGCCATAGGCTCATTGATGCATGGAGGCGAAGGCTGGCCTGTGTGGTCAAATCCAACAGACGAGCTATGATAGCTAATTGATGAAAAAGTTAATGATGGTTCTGATAGAAAGGTGTCAGAATACACAGTGCATAGCAGTTTGTTGCTTATAAATACATATGTATTGAGGACACAGTATCAATTCGAAACCATCTAACATGTCTGTTAAAAAACATCTAACAGACATTAGTAGCAGTACATGGGTCAACAAAAACAGACGTTTTCTGACAGTTAAAAGTGATTGTATTTGTTAAATCAATGCGAGGGTGCAGGGAGCACGATAATATATCTAGAATTAAATGTCAAATTGAGCTCAGGCAGTTCCTGTTTACTATCAACTAGACATTATGAAGCAACTATAAGGTTGAAATAGTTACTGACTATGATCATTTTATCCCTCGGGTAAGAGGTGCAATAGCCGATCACCACTCATGGACAGTTGTTTCGTCACCTTATTTGCATGCCCCTACCCAGAATCCCTTGTGGTTGTGGCAGCACCATGGGATTTCTGAGGGAAAAACAAGCCTTCTGGCTTGTCTGGTGTCTGTAGATGAGTGTTTAATAATGCTTCTACTACCCCCTTAATTTTAGTGGAAGGGGTTTCCATCACCTTTACCCACCATAACTTATGTAATGGTATTTCTTGGCTACCCCAAGCCTCAAGTATTAAGCCAGTATTACAATCTCATGCTGATGAGTCCCATTGAGGATGGAACAGCTGGCTATTGCACTTCTTACCTGGGTTTTGTCTAAAGGCTATCCTGTACAGCGGGCAATTACTCTCGGGGCATCCAGGTATAAAGTGGATATAGAGGCAAAGGGTAAAAATTGTTGACCTTATTTGCATGTGCCTACGCAGGATCCATTGTGGTTGAGGCAGCACCATGAGAATTCTGAGGGATAAACAAGCTGTCTGGTGTCTGTAGATGAGTATTTAATTATGCTTCTAATTGAGTAGAAATTTTCTTTGGGCTGGATTTCACCAGTCTAACATTCAGTGTCACATGTAGTGCACCATATGGTATATAGAGCATATAGACATGTACCTTGGTATAGTAATCAGATTAATCAGATTGTTTTAGACTGTATTGTTTTTGGACATGTGTTTTCAAAATTTTTAGCTAGATATGTTGCATTTTTTAATTTCATTTTTGGATATAAGTTTTCATTTAATAATTTCATATCAATTGAAATGTTGCTTTAAATTCCTTTTAAGATTTACAATTTGTGCAAGCATGTGTGCAGCTAATATTGAGATACATACAGTAGCTAAATTTCCTTTTTAGTATGTGCAGAAAGACAGTTAAACATCATGTATCAAAACACAAAACAAACTACGCACATACTGTCGCTTTCACTGCTGCTGACAAACTGAATCCATAGTATAAATTGTTTCTTCTAGAAAAAACATAACTAATTAATTTACCATCATTCATACTGGGTTTATACCTAGGAGTAGGCTGGCCCGAGGGGCACCTATCCCCTGGCCAGTCCAAAATTCTTCAAACCTCGCATGAGGAGATAGGAACACAGCTTGGTCACATAACACAATGTTATATGACCTCACAGTAAAAGCTTGCAAAAGGGGATGAGGGAGTATATACAGTATGTATATATGTGTTTTGGGTAGCATGAGTGAGTGTGTGTTAGCATGAGTGTGTACGTGTTTTTACGGTGAGTGTGTTAATGTTAGAATATGTATGTTTGCATTAGTGTGCATATGTAAATGTGTGCTAGTGTACATGTTAGTGTGAGTGTATACGTGTAGGTGTGTCAGGGGCTGGGGCCAAACTGACAACTGTAATGACCCGGAGCGCCCATTGATGGAATTCAGGAGATATTGCGCAGTAGCGTAGTCAGACAAGGCCTGGTGCAGGGCATCTGCACTCTCCAGGGTGTTGAGCTCCTAGGGTTGTGCAGCCACATATCAGTGCCCTGACACAGCAGCGGATGTTGTGTAGTTCAAAACAAGACTTAGTAATATCCTGCAGGCACCCTGGAACAGGCATGAGACATAGCTCATTGCCATAGTATGCATAGCCTACCACTACGCCAAAGTACTCCAATATTAAGTGGCTCCTAGCACTAAACCCTGCCTCCTGAATTGCTAATAAGCTGAAACTAAACATTGAATCAAGGCACAACTTATAAAAGAAACAGAAGCTGAAGCTAAGAGCTGGACTGGAATCAAAGAATCAGAAGTACAGCACAGAGTATAAGGAAATCCAGGAATGGATTACAGCGAGACTGGGGAACTGTAGCAAGACTGGGGAACTGTAGCAAGACAAAGGAGAAACTAGACATAAGAAGCTCCACGGCCTGGATGGGGCCTGACAAGGTGTATGTAAGTGTGTATGTGTTAGCATGAGTGTTTAAGTGTGTGTTTGTGTGAGAGTCTGTGTAAATGTGTCTGCAGGTGTTTTTGTAAGTTATTAGGGGGCAAAGGGCTAATGGGGCCACTAGGTTTTACTTGTCCCCTGGACCAGATGTAATGTTGGTTTAGCAGAACATTTTAAAATATATTAGTAGTTATGTATAAAAAATAGTTCTGGTCCAAAAAAATGGCCTTATTACTAGGGGCCAACTTGTGGAGGTGGGGCTTAGCTAAGCTAATTTACATGAGTTGCAGCACTCACCTGTGCTAACCATTCTGAAGACAAGCTAACACTGTATGCGAGGTGAGGGCCGTATTCATGTTACAGTGAGTGTATGTGTGTAAGTGTTTATATATATTAAAAAGGGCAAAGGGCCACTTTATATGACCCCCTCGGGCCAGAAGATGCCAATCCTCCACTACATATCACTTTTTATACTTAACCCTTTTTGTATCAGTCCAATTTGCATCCAGCAGCATCCAGCAGCATCTCTGAGCAACATTTCATATCTCCCTCATAACAAATATATCCAGTGCAATGTTTATTAGTTTATTACGTGTTGTACTGGAAAAAAAATATCAATTTGAATTAGACATTTAATGACTATAATTTTATTTAAAGCCGTTGCTAATGTGCAATATAGATTTATATTTTCTTTGCAGAAAAGCAATAGACAAAATTAATTACGTTCACAAACTATTTAAAATTTTTATTAACATACTTGTATAATTAAAAGTGGAAAATTAATACATGTATATGATTTATAAATATCAGTTATTTTTTTCATTGTGCAGGATATGAAGAGCTCAATGAAGGAATATGTACCAATCTGGACTGTAAAACTTAAATGTACTTCCAAGTATCCACGTCATTGTCATGAGTTCAATTTTCTTACCATAGAAAAAAAAGTGATTAACATTAAAAAGTGCACAAGAAGGAATTGTTGCAAAATGTCTAAATATAGATTACTTAATTAACTCCAAAGCAGTCTAAAAGGGATTCGTATGAGGGTTCTAAATGAGCCAAGTCCACAAATAAGTGCTGTGTGCAGTTCTTAATATAAGTGAATTACAATTACAGCAGCAACTGCTAATCCAAGGAAATCAAAACACTGTTAGGCAGACACTAAATTCTATTATAAATCCAATTACTATTATTAGACTTCTTGTAGAAAAACGAGGAGGCAGAAACAAGTGGAAGTACTTAACCCTTTTAAGAAGCAGGGCAATTACATTATAACTTATAACTTTGTACTTTATATTGCAATATTATAATAGAACAGACTGACAGCCAACAGTTATATGCAGTAAAAATGTTCACAGGGTCTAGAGAATTTGATTTAGACTTAGTCTCCTGCAAAAAAATGACCATATGAATGTGTTTTGCACAGTATTGCAAACACAATTTTGCACTATATTTTCCAGCCAGTTGCACCTTTATAAATCATTCCCTATGGTTCTTGGAAAAGGGCACAATGCGAAGTAAAATGGTGACAGGGTAAGCCTATGTGTCCTCAAGCCCTCGTTGAGAAAGATGGCTGACTTTGGCCCATACAGCCAACATTAAAGAAACAGTTGCATAAGCTTCCAGGGCCTTAAGGATACCTTCTTTCACAGAACTGTTCAATCTGAATAAGAGACCTCCTTAAGAGGTCCCAAAAAGTATCAACTTCGACTAATAACACTGTGTTGGTCCAACAAACTTCAACTTAAGAGGTTTTTTTTAATTGAATATATCTATATATATTTGTCTAATGCAATGTAAAAAATAAAGTGGCTGAACTCATAATCCAACATATAAAGTAGCATTGTCTGTAACAATGTCACTATACAGTGGACTTGTGCATTCGTCTTCGGGCGAACATGAAAACGAACACGAAGACACGTAGAATAGAAGACACACACACACGAAGAATCTTTGTGATCATCTTCGTCTACTAATTTCCCCTGTCCCTTCCCCATCTAGCCTACCTTATCTTCACGGCATCGCAGGAGTTGACTAAAGCGGAAATCCGCAGGTTGCAAACTCTTTTTTCTATTTATTTTGGGGGGGTTTTGTATTAAACCATTACACGAAAGGATCATGGGAATATTTTATTTGAATAAATGCAAATGAGCACACTAGCATATATGGCTAATATATATTTGGACAGAATGCTGCCCTCTGTTGGTTAGATACATTAAGTAGCATAATAATTTTGGATTTCAAGCATATGGAACAATGCTACTCAATTTATAACCAATAGAGGGCAGAATTCTGTCTGAACATATATTAGCCATATGTGGCAGTGTGCTCATTTGCATTTATTCAAATAAAATATATTCCCATGATCCTTTCGTCTAACAGTTTAATACAAAAAAACCCAAAATAAATAGAAAAAAAGAGTTTGCAAGTTCGACAGAATTAATGTCCGCGAGTGCGGACATTTAACTCTTGCAGCGGGGAGACCAGCGGATTATGGGAATATATTTTATTTAAATAATTAATAAATGAAAATGAACACACTAACGCATATGGCTAATATATCTTCGGACAGAATGCTGCCCTCTGTTGGTTTTAGATTGAGTAGCAGAATATATTAGCTATATATGGTAGTGTGCCCCATGCTGGCGACCAATAGAGTTGCTGATACGCACATTTCAACTACTGGCGCCAGAGCTGCTGCGGTACACGTTAACCCCATATTAACCCCTTAAGCTGGAAAAAATGAAGAAAAAACGAACACGAAGAATGTCCACGAACATTCGCCCGAAGAGAAGACAGGAAAGGGTGAATATTCGCGGAATACGAAGATTTTTTTTTTTACGAAGACGAGCACGAAGACGAAGAGCCCCCTGGTGCTCAAGTCTACTATACAGTGTCAGTCTTAGCATGTAACTGCCTGGGGTATGTAAATCAGGGGAGCACCAGGTAGTGGTATATTTTTCGTAGGAAGAAAGATCTGCAGTGATAGCAGCTTTTTGGGCAACTTTGCTACGGTCTTATTGCCCTAATGGGACCCAAATCCCTCCTGCCCCTCTTTTTTTTACCATTGTCTCTCTTTTCTAGGAGCCCAGAATGTTTGCTGAGTATATCACAGTGTTAAAAGTCACAATAATATGTATAAAAGCAGCAATCAATAAGTCTATAATTTAAATGGTTGTATAAATTTCACTAAATTTGTAAAGGCTTACTGAAATCTAAAATTAAAACTAATAGGAGGGAAGCACCAAAAATGAATCTTGCTTGGGGTGCTATTTAGTTTCAACCGTCCCAGTAACCTTTGATCAAAATAGCAGTAAAATGATTAACTTATAAGAGCTATGTTGATGTTACTTTTGGGTATATTGTTTTAGGCTGATCTCATTCTCGTATATACTGTATATTTCAGTTGATCTTTTAGCACTTTCCATGTTATTTATTATATTTTGCCGTGCAGATGTCTGCCTCACTGCTCCTGTGGTAACTGATAACTCCATGTAGGAGTGAAATACACAATGTGTATAATAAATAATCTTTACAAAAATACAATTGTTAAAAACTTTAAAAGTTCTAATGTGTATAATAAAACATCTTGAGCATTATTTGTGTTTTCTGACCTCAAATCTGTCTGCTGGGATGTAATGTTTAAAATAAATTGTATGTTCTTTCCAAAACATAATGGAATATCTTTTTTTGTAATAGAATTGACAGATTTTCCTAAATGTTCAATTGTTTTTTGGAGTTTTAATTGAAAATTAAATGGAAAAATGGAAAAAATTCTAAGGCACTCCCTTCTCTTGCTCGCTCTACTTATCCACTAGATCTAAAAATTTTATGGGGAGGGGAAGTTATTATTATTATATTTTATTTATATAGCCCAACAATCTATGCAGTGCTTAATACAATACATATATTCAAGGGGTATGACAAGATGAGAATTGACAGACTAAGACAAACCGATACATTAGGTGGAGAGAGCCCTGCTCGCAAGCTTACAATCTACAGAAGTAAAACCTTTTGCGTTTAAGATATAAGTCATTGCCCTCATAGTACTTGTTTGGTGACCAAAAAGATCTGGTTAGCTGTCAGGCTTTGCCGAGGGGGGAGCTAGGACCAGCATTTGCAATACATATGTGTCCGAAGATTTTCCGGTCAGGTTTCCACTATGGATTTTCCTTAAGCATGATTGGACATGGAGTGCCCAAATCAGGCACAGCACATGCACAGAAAGAGAGGAAATGGATTGATCTAAGGGTAAAACATGCTATGATATCAGACGACCTCCTAGGTAATGTGACAAATGTGTAATGCCATGTACAACTGAGGAGAGAAAACAAACACTTCAGAAGGGGACACTCCAACCATCACATGCATTTGCCCCTTTCCACATCCTCCAGCTACAAACCACGAAAGAAATGTTTTCTGCTGCACACATCTCTGTGCTCATAATATACTCACCTACAGCCAGCTTCTGCTTGACATGGGTGGAAAGCCCTCCCATTGATTTTAATGGGAGCACTTTCCGGTCACTGATTGACGGCTTCAAACAGCCAGTCAGTGGCAAGAAATGTTGGACCATGGAGGAGGAGTGCAGCATTTTTTTGGTTTTCAGAATGCACATTAATTAACTGGCAGGGTATTTTTATATGCATTCTTCTAAAATGTAGGCGTCATTGACATTAAACTGTCCACTACTACTGGTTTCTCATCAATGGTCTCAACCTTTGCTCCTTAGTTTTATTTCACTTCTCCTTATTTTTTAGTTTGTTAAAACTTAATCAACATAAACCTATTTGGATAACTAAATGTTACTTAATTATTTACAATAAAGACATCGACAAATTAATAAACACACATTTGTCTCTACCAGAGCACCTAGCAGGAAAGTGGATTCTTCCCTTAACATAAGTGTTCATCATTTAGGATTCATCTGTGCTTGTAAAAACAAGGATATAGCAGCTTCACATCTATTAGATAGAAAAAATACACCTTTTACATCACAGAGGCTTATTTTTATCCTGATAACATAAAATATCTGTCCGCTATAGTTAACGGAATACATTTTACAATTGCATGAACTAATGAATTGTGTGATTAATAGACTGTGCTCTGATCATATCACACGATATAACAGTCTACTGCTGATTGCTGATTATTGAAGCAAAAAAACAAGCTTTTGATGCATAGAATATGAAGTGTGGTGTCAAATAGTGTCTGAATAAATTCTCACAAAATTACATAAAATACAAATGTTCTTTCTACATGGGAAGAAGTTTACAAGCTACAAAAAGGAAATGTTAAATGTAAGCCAAATTTAACTAGTAAAATTTTGCTGTGCAAAAAAAAATATATTCATAATAATTTTCATCTGCTTTAAGGGAAAACAGGTGAAAAGAAAGTATGGCATTCAACAGGTTAAATATGGTTACATCACAGTATTTTTTTTCTTTTCTTGAACAGGTACATAAAATAAAATATTGGCTAGTGAGTAGGTAAACCCCTTCACAACATCCAGCCAAGTCAAGGAGGCAGGCATATCATTATCCAAGTCTACCATAAAAATAAGACTTCATGAGAGCAAATACAGAGGGTTAGTTTTTCACACATGGTTCTCCATTTTGGCTTTATTTTTGTTGACTAAATTATGACACTGTGTAATAAGCCATGTGTTGTTGTTCATCTGAGGTTGTATGAACATAATTTTTAGACCAGCTAAGGAACAAATCATTGTTATTATGTCCTGCTATGTAAAACCATAGAATTCAAAGTGTGTGTACTTTATTTTTCATGAGACTAAATATGTGTGTATATATATATATATATATATATATATAGCTTACCGCAACATCTTCAGTTCTGTTACCATGCCAAGAAAATATGCGTCACAATTACTAATGTTTACACATTAGAAAAATACATGTAGCTTGGAATCACTGAAAAAAAATTATATGACTCATAGCAATAATCTTTATCCTTATTTATATCTAGTAGAATAGTGCACGGCAAACAAATTGATTTGGACTTTTTCTTTTCCTGTTTTCCCCACGTTCATTTCCGGACAACAGACTTTGTTTTTCAACCGTTGGGTTCAGATTAACCCACCATTCGGGGGTCATCCCCAAACGATTCAGGAATGTTGCTTTTTCATTGTTCAAACCGAATACTGAATAAACTAATATGGCGGTGTGAAAACGTACAGGAACACGAAGAAGCACAAAACAAAGAATTTTTGTTTCTGTGTGTTCACCTCCGTAAAAAGCTCTTCTCTCTGGTCCCTTCCCCACATATAACAATGTACAAATTGTAGAACAGAACTCCAATATTACTAGTGCTCGAACTGGGCTCCTCCACAAAATATCACAAATAAACTCGCTCAGCACTCCAGTAATTAAGTGAGGTGTATTTAATTCAGCAACAAGGACAACTTAACTACTGGAGTGCTGAGCAACTTTATTTGTGATATTCCCCACATACAAGTTACTTATGATGGATAAGGTGATGGAAAACTCTTCCACTTAAAATTAAGGGAGTAGTAGAAGTATTATTAAATACTCATCTACAGATACCAGACAAGCCAGAAGGCTTGTTTTTCCCTCAGAAATCTCATGGTGCTGCCACAACCACAAGGGATTCTGGGTAAGTGCATGCCTCTATATCCACCCTTGAAAGTAATTTATCTCAACCATTCGTCTTTATCTCACCCTTTCTCTTTGATTCCCCTTCTCATTATCTCACCTCCTCTTTCTCTTTATCCCATAACACCACTATAGATGATGAGGTGAACATCAGGATACGTGCCAACATCTGGAATAGAAGAGGCATCACCACCTGAAACAAACTGAATGTCACGTTCTACTCAGGCTGTGGAGCTGCATATCTCAATCTTGCTTCAGTTTCTCTGTTTTGCTTCAATCCATTCCTGGATTTCCTTATGCTCTGTTCCGATCTTTCATTCCTTGTTTCTAGTTCTGTTCTTTGCTTCAGCTCTGTTTCTGTGTTTAGATTTCTTGTTTGGTTTGTTTCATACCTCTGTAAGCAGGGTTTAGCGTTAGGACCCACCGTCATTGGAGTACTTTGGCGTAGTGGTGGGCTAAGCATACTATGGTCATAAGATGTGACGGAATCTCCAATAGTTGTTATATAGTCCTAGGCTAGTTCCTGTCAGTCTGTGATGTAACCTGTGGGGTGTCCTGTCCTGTCTTGTATCCTGGTAGAGGGGTGTCCTGTCTTGTATCCCGGTAGAGGGGTGTCCTGTCTTGTATCCTGGTAGAGGGGAGTCCTGTCTTGTATCCTTGGTAGAGGGGTGTCCTGTCTTGTATCCCCGGTAGAGGGGTGTCCTGTCTTGTTCATGTCTGATCTTGAGTATTCCTTGTCTTGTTCCATGTAGTGCCCTGTATTATGTATGTATTGTCTGGTTATGTTTCTTCCCTGGTCTCCCTATCCCTTGCTCGCTATGTTTCAGCTATTACTCTTCTTAGCTTCCACACTCCCAGCCTGCCGCATCCTGCACATGAGTCTAGTGCTATGTCTCATGCCTGTTCCAGGGTGCCTACAGGATCTATCTTTGCTTCATTCTGGACTACATCCGCTGCTATATCAGGGTGCTGGTATGTGGCTGCACAACCCTGCAGTCGCCCTGCATCAGGCCCTGTCATGTGACTCCGCTACTGCATACTGAACTCCTGAACTCCATCTTTGGGCGCCCTGAGTCATTACAGGCATCTGTATGGACCCAGTTCCTGACACTGAAAGTATACAGAGGGATCATTCTCCCCACATTGCTCTACACCAGCAAACCCTGGACTGTGTGTCAGTGAGATGCCAAAATGCTGAACCACTTTGATAATTCGAGCTCTAGAAAAATCCTCAACACCAATTGGCAGGACAAGATCTCAGACACAGACTACATGGCGCTCTGCCGTGTATAAAGGTGTTAAACAATGTGAGGCCCTCTGTGGCAAAGTCACTATCTGGATCTCGTTCTTCCCCTGTGTGTGGCTAGTTCTGCCCCTATATGCATCTAGCCCTGGCCCTTCACAAACCCACTTTCCCAGAATTAGAAAACATTTTTATTTATTTCAAAATGTTTTCTAATTATTATTATGATTATTATTATAATATATTTTATTTTACATACACATATATGCATTTCTGATTCCTTCATGGATAATCCATGTATATTTTCTTATACCTTGTTACTGATACGTTTTAAGGAGCTGCTATATTTGAAGTCCAAAAAACCTTCTGTTTATTTGGTAAAGTACTCTGTTCTTTCAAAACGTTACTAACCTCAATACAATTTAACCAATATATACCATATGAATATGCTTATATTTTCATAATATATGCAGAAATAGGCACATATGTTATCATACTATGGATCACGTATATTGTAGCTTTTGTTTCCTCAAACCTAAATTATTATTACAAACATCATTGCAGTGTTTATTCACTAAAGGGAGAATTTACAGGAGAGTATATAGGAGAATTGTGGTTTCAACTCCCTAAGTTCAATATTCATTATGAAGAGCCAACACTGGCAAGTTTCTCCGCCAAGAAGGTATGAGCTGGCCCTGCATAATGTATAATTAAATGCTATGTGAGACAGTGCTTGAAACCACAACTCTCCTGCTAACTCTCATGTCTGCTCTCCCTTTAGTGAAAAAAAAAATCGTATTTGCTCCTTTTAAATAGTAATCGAAATACTGGTAATATTGCTAACATTTGTGTAACCTTAATTTTACATCTAAAAGGCAAATTAATAATCGGGTAACAAAAAAAAACATGTAGATGTTGGATTTAAGAGTGAACATGTTGAGAATTAATCCATATTATGTAAATCTGACAATAATTCAGTCACTTAGATAATTGTATACTCTGACAATAAAACAATTATAGCCTTTCCCCAGGTTTCTATATTTAAATACAAATATTAACGGAAAGACTGATGATTTCTGTTCTAATTCTTTGAACATTATTTTAATCTCTGTGGGATTTTGCTTGACAATTTAAATATGGGTCATTTTCTGCCAGTGGGGCATTATACATAATGTACCTGTCCACTTTAATTGTCATCTGAAAGATTAAAACTGCAGTAGCAAAGTAATAAAAGTGTAAACCCTAAGGCATTAGTTAAACAGGAAATGAAGCTATAATACCAGAGAGTACAATCAGAACAAAGAACCTCACTGTTCAAAGTAAAATTAGTTGCAAATCACCTTTTCATGGAAAATGCAGTATTTTGTCATATATAATAAACTATGGTTTTATTATATATTAATGGTTTATTTTTTTTTCTTATTGTTATATATTTGACTTAATATGTATGTAATCAGGACAGTGCTTTACATCTGTAAATTACACTATATGACCAAACGTATATGGACACCTGACCACACATGTATGAGATTGTTGGACATCCCATGGGCATGTATATGAAGTCGGTCCGCTGTTTGCGGCAATAACAGCCTCCATTCTCCAGGGAAGCCTTTCCAGATTTTGGATTGTGTCTGTGGCAAAAGAGCATTAGTGAGTTCAAGCATTGATGTAGGACGAGAAGGCTTTCAATTGGTGTTATAATTAATTCAAAGGTGTTTAGTGGGCTTAACATAAGGGCTCTGTGCAGGCCACTCAAGTTCCTCCATAACAAATTATTTATCAACCTTGATTTGTGCACAGTCATCCTGCCTTCCTCTAACTGGTGGCACAAAGTCATACAATTGTCTAGAATGTGTTTGTATGCTGTAGCATTTATATTATCCTTCACTGGAACTAACGAGCATACCTGGGAACTTTTGTGCTTTGGTTACCCGGAGCCTACACTTGCGAAATGTGCCCAAAACTACGCGCTGACTTCACAGGCGGTCACACCGACGTCGGTGGGTTTTCCCGCTGGCGTCGTGGGACACACCCACATTTAAGAGGGAAATGGGTGTGGAGGGGGCTTGCCAGGACCACACTTTCACAGCACAGTGGATTTGAATGTTGACCCATGGTCAACCAGGGAGTTCTCAGGTATGCTAAAGGGCCTAATCCAAACCCTGACAAAGGCTCCAAACCGTTCCCCTGGCATCCACCTAACCCAGATTCCTCCATCATAGTTCCAGATAGTGAAGCATGATTCACCAACGCTTGGCACTCACCAACACTTGGCATTATTCATAGTGAGCTGCTCAGCTATGAAAACACATTTCATGAAGCTCCTGATACTCATGGCTTATGCTGATCTTGCTTCCAGAGAAAGTTTGGAACTCTGTAGTTAATGATGTTACAGAGGACATTCATATTTTTACATTCAGCAGCCCACTCTGAAGTGAACAGCTTTGTGACTAAGCTGTTGTTACTCCTAGACACTTTCACTTCACAGATCTAGGAGTGCCACAATTTCACAAGCTTACTTGTGGTATCTTATGACAATGTCACATTTAAAGTTACTGAGCTTTTCAGTACTACTCATTCCACTGCCAATGTTTGTCTATGGAGATGCCATGTCTATGTGCTTGATTTTATACACCTGTTAACATTGGATGCAGCTAAAACATGCGGCCAATATGTTGGAGCTGCATCTTGCAGACCTAGATTGTAAGTAAAGGTAATACTGTTGAGTTGATGTAAGTATAATTAACATACTAGTGGCAACATAGAATGTGCTGCCTGCCCAATGTACTTTGAACTACTATATTAATGGTCACGTTCTGTGTGACCTCTCCCTTTACAGAGGAAGCAGAATTATCACTTAAAATAAAAATATACAAAATACAAGTAACAAAACAGTATTAATGCAAGTAAGGATGTTTAGTAAAAGAAAACATCTTTTTGTGCCGAGAGTTTTTCCTTTTTCCATTGTAATATTGAAAATACACTGGATGGGTTATTTTCGAAGATAAGCTTTCTTGAAACAAAATATCTCAATGGGTTCTGTTTTTATTTCAGCCCTGTGAAGTATATTGATATGTAACTTAAGAAGGAAGATGACAGCTGAAAATAAATAGAATACAGCTCATGTAAACTACTTTAAAATCTCAATGATACACTCACTGGCCACTTTATTAGGTACACCTGTTCAATTGCTTGTTAACACAAATAGTTAATCAGCCACTCACATGGCAGCAACTCAATGCATTTAGGCAAGTAGACGGGGTCAAGACAACTCGCTGAAGATAAAACCGAGCATCAGAATGGGGAAGAAAAGGGAAATAAGTGACTTTCAATGTGGCATGGTTGTTGGTGCCAGACAGGCTGGTCTGAGTATTTCAGAAACTGCTGGTCTACTGGGATTTTCACCCACAACAATCTCTAGGGTTTACAGAGAATGGTCCGAAAATATCCAGTGAACGGCAGTTGTGTGACAGTAACTCAAATAACCACTTGTTACAGCCAAGGTATGCAGAATACCATCTCTTAACACACAACACGTCGAATCTTGCAGCAGATGGGCTACAGCAGCAGAAGACCACACCAGGTACCACTCCTGTCAGCTAAGAACAGGAAACCGAGCTACAATTTGGACAGGCTCATCAAAATTGGACAATGGAAGACTGGAAGAACATTGCCTAGTCTGATGAGTCGCGATTCCAGCTATTCCATTCAGATGGCAGGGTCAGACTATGCCATGAACAACATAAAAGCATGAATCCATCCTGCCTTGTAGGATGTTCAGGCTGTTAGTGGTGGTGTAATGGTGTGGGGGACATTTTGAGCCCCTTAGTACCAAATTGAGCATCATTTAAGCACGACAGCCTACCTGAGTATTGCTGCTGACCATGTTTATCCCTTTATAACCACAGTGTACCCATCTTCTGATGGCTACTTCCAGCAGGATAGTGCACAATCTCACAAAGCTCACATCATCTTAAACTGGTTTCATGAACATGACCATTAGTCCACCATAGTCCAATGGCCTCCACAGTCACCAGATCTCAATTTAATAGAGCACCTTTGGGATGTGGTGGAACAGGAGATCTGCATCATGGATGTACAGCCAACAAATCTGCAGCAACTGTGTGATGCCATCATGTCCATATGGACCAAAATCTCTGAGGAATGTTTTCAGCACCTTGTAGAAAGTATGCCACGAAGAATGAAGGCAATTCTGAAGACAAACGGGTGTCCAACCTGATACTAGCAAGGTGTACCAAATAAAGCGGCTAGTGAGTATACATATATCTATATGTAGATTTAGATATATATCTATATATAGATATACAGTATATAGCATAAATATTAACATAGTTGTTTAAAAAATATTACACTGCCTCATCGTCATGATTCTTTTGTGACCTATTTGTATTGGTCTGCACGCCATAATCCTCGCTAGAGGTCACAAAGATGGATAGAGCTCTTAGCAGCTTTTTATATGGCTGTGCCAGCTATATGTATGTGTGAGATATTTCAATTTCAAGGCTACTGTAATATTGCTAGTCTGTTTTTACTTTTACAATATAATGAATAACAGTTTCAAGGTGGTTCAAAAAAAGAATGGATTATGTTGCAAGCATCATGTTGACTACATTTTCTATAACATCTACCTAATTTATACCTAGGTTTTAAGAAGTTAAATATGTTAAGAATTGGTTTGTGCCATTTAAAGATTACAAAGTTTGAAATGTAAATTTTTCATTAATATAAAGTGAAATTATAGCCGGTATACATAGCTGATTAGTGAATACCTTAGTGAGATAAGTAAAATGTAGAATATTTTTAATCATGGCTTGATTTAAAATCAATTGCAATTTTAGACTCTTACAGACAAGATAGATTGGTACTTCTTGGATATTCCTCAGATAAAATCTGATTGCCAAAACTTTAGAGCTTTGGTATTAAAGTACTAATAAAATTGTACTTTAACCACATAAATACCATGGATCTGAGTGTTCCTAACATTACCTACTTAGATCTTTCATGTGCATGTACATTTTCTTAACTCACATAAGTCCTTTGCATTACACTCATATGATTATGAGGATCACCTTGAAATGTATAATGGTCTTTCTAAATGATTTGAATACAAAATACCCCCAGCTGAACTATGTGAAGGTTAACACACAGATAAACTGTCCGCTGCCACCCAGACCTTGACTTCAGTGCTCTCTTATGCTGCATGCTGGCTATTGATGCTGAGTGCCAGGTAAGTAGAAAAGGAGAGAATAGAGAAAACAAAGGAAATGTGGGAGAAAGAAATGAGATAGTGTGTGTGTGTTTTTAAAGTGTTTGTATGAAGGAAAGATGCCATGTTAGGGCAAATGTGCCTATGCAAGGGCAAGAAAGCGTGTGTCTATAAAGGCAATTATGTGCTAGGATGTTTTCATGTAAGAGTAAGTGTGTATATGCAAGGGCAGGCATGTGTGTGTGTGTGTATGGGCATGTGTGTTTAAGTAGTTTGTATGTGTGTATCTTGACAGTCCATCCATTACTGTTTTGGGC
Source organism: Spea multiplicata (assembly GCA_009364415.1). Classification (NCBI taxonomy): domain Eukaryota; kingdom Metazoa; phylum Chordata; class Amphibia; order Anura; family Pelobatidae; genus Spea; species Spea multiplicata. The sequence continues at coordinate 43,758 of VKOC01016327.1, forward strand.
CTTTGCAAAGTGAATACAATTATTATTATATATAATATGACAAACTGATACATTAGATAAAGAGAGCCCTGCTTGCAAGCTTACAATCTACAGGGATATATTGGAACCCATTTTAACCAAGGGGAAGTATTAGTATTATTTTTAATTAAAAAAAATGATAGTGTCCACCATGATCCATGTGTGTCCCTATAGCTGGTGTAATGTTTATTCTCTCTTCACCTCTCTTTTTGTTCCCTCGGTCTTTTTTCTACTTATATTTGGAAAGGAAAATTGCATTTGCTTCTGTGTGAACACATACTGCTACTGCTCTGTGTCAGAATGAATGAAGAAGATCTAATTATAGTATGGTCTTCTCAATAGCAGGGTAACTTTTAGCAGCAAGAGCAGATTATAGGGAGTATGTGTAAAGGCTTCTTCTGCTACTCAAAATACCTATAATGTATGGCAGGGGTGTCAGCTTTCAGGCTTCAAGACTGAAAATTGTCCAGGAATTCTTTACATCTTTGTATGAACATAAAATATGTAATCAGTTTCAGCTAATTTAATTGAGATATTTGTGCTTAGGCCAGGGGTAGGCACCAGCATTGCTCTTGGTGGACATTTACCAGGGTCTGTGATGGACAATTTAATGATGTTCTATGGACCTTCACAAACCTTGCCACAGACATTGGTGTCTTTGTACGGACACTTTGCCTATCTCTGGTTCAAGCCCATTTATTTAAAATCCTGTTTGGAGCCTGATGCCCCCGCAGTAATGATCTTTGTAGCATGTTGGTTTAACATACCTTAAACAATAGAATTACGACATGCAGAAATCTTATGTTTGTTTATCATGTGAATTATTTTTCTGGTGCCGCGTAATCTGAATATACTTGTGTACACCTACAACCTAGAACAGGTCGAGGCAATGTTTATAGATGATAACATTTGCTCCTTTACTGATGATTAAAAATATGCAAACCATTAATATAACTTTTTTAAGGAATAGTTTCAGTAAATACATTCTTCTTTCTTGGAATCTTCAACCATTTTGCCAGAAGATGTCCGCATCTATAATAATTTAGCTTTAACTGATCAAAAGCCATTTTGTACTGCACACATGATATATTTCCCATACCTTCTGGCACAAGGACATGGTTGACATTGTTCTCTAAAATGCTAGCAAAGAAAAATTTACTTTTAGGTAGACATTACACATGGATTTGTCTACACTGGTTTTCATAGAAGGATCAGAAATATTTAACACTTCTCAGAATTAAGAGTTGATGAAAAGTGAATTAACCTGTAATACCTTAATTATTTGTGGTCGGGGCTTACAAAATGGGTAACATGCAATAAGCAGGAGAATGATTAGGAAGAATAAAGGTATGACACAGTATGATATATTGAAGGAAGATAAGTGTGTTGCATTGATGAACCTTGGTGCGGCAGCTGTGACAGCAAGCATATTTAGAGAGCTCATCTTTAGTGGGGTAAAGGGAGGGTTTTTGGTGGAATGATGAGAAGGGCTAGATAAGAGGGGTTAAAATATACTTCCAGAACCTCCCACGAGTTCAGGCAATGCATTTCACATTTAAGACAGAGGCAGTTAATAAGAATATTACATTTATCTGGATATCTTGAATCGAACAGGGCCTTGATGAGAAATCACAGTTATATGTACTATATATATTGCCAAAAGAGGGAAGCCTTGGGTGTACTTGCTCTTAGTCACACAGCATCTGAAGGACTGAAATCAATGGTGCTTGAATTAGATATTCACACTTGGAAAATTAGCTCATCTCTAATTATGGGGAATGGTTATTTTTAACTACAGTTATTTCGCGAGTGGATTGCAGCATGTAATGTGTTAATTAACACAAGTATCTGTAGAAATGATTCTACACGAAATTCTGATGTTATTTCATGTCAATAGTGTAATAATATTAAAAGAAAATGTTCAATTCTATGTTTTTATAGCAAGACCCTCTTCTCCTCCTTCACCAGTATGTCTTAACGTGTTTTCATATTGTTGTTAATTTTGCATATTGTCTATTTTAATGTTATTTATCACTTTAGCTTCATTTTCATTCTCCCTTCCTGTAATAGTCATACACAATCTGTTGGTCTAAATGTAATGTTATTAAAATAATAATAATTAGATGCTTTTAATGATTAGCTGTTACCTGCAAGAAATTTGCATTGATCATAACATGTAGCCAGAAAAATGTCTGTATTTTGTGTTTGTTTTCCTCAATCCTAATGTCCACATTTATTTACTGTATATTAGCATGCTTTTTTTACTCATCTGTGGATATAAAACCTACCAATTGTTTTCCTGTTGTAAGAGCTTCAATCTCGATGTTTTTTTATGACTAAGAAAAAAAGGGAAGCTATCCAGGGCCCAGATATACCCAGGGTGGCATATATATAGATTCTACCTCCCCCTGCCTCAAGTAGTTTGTTCCTTGGGCACTTCCTGTCTGGAGTTTCAATGTGCTTCCTGTGTGAGGGTGTGTCTCACTGGAGAGAATGTCTGATTTTTCTTATAACTCTTTGGTGTGTTCAATAGATGTGTTATAGGGAATTAACAAACAAACATTTGTATGAAATGTTGTCGTTATGCCTTTGGTGGATCACACCTGGAAATATAAATATGAATAATGTAAAAACATTAAATTCAACAAAAATAACGAGTCATAGATGGTCGAGCAAATGTGGTAATTAAAAATAATAATAATTAGATGCTTTTAATGATTAGCTGTTACCTGCAAGAAATTTGCATTGATCATAACATGTAGCCAGAAAAAATGTCTGCATTTTGTGTTTGTTTTCCTCAATCCTAATGTCCACATTTATTTACTGTATATTAGCATGTTTTTTTACTCATCTGTGGATATAAAACCTACCAATTGTTTTCCTTTGTAAGAGCTTCAATCTCGATGTTTATGACTAAGAAAAAAAAGGGAAGCTATCCAGGGCCCAGATATGCCCAGGTTGGTATATATATATATATATATATATATATATATATTATATTATATATATATATAGATTCTACCTCCCCCTGCCTCAAGTAGTTTGTCCCTTGTGTACTTCCTGTCTAGAGTTTCAATGTGCTTCCTGTGTGAGGGTGTGTGTTCAATACTTGTGTTATAGGGAATTAACCCCTTAATGACAAAGCCCGTACATGTACGGGCTCAAAATGTCCTTAAGGGGTTAACCTGGAAATATAAATATGAATAATGTAAAAAAAATAATTCAACAAAAATAACAAGTCATAGATGGTCTTCAATGCTTGATTTATTTATGATTATATCTAATACAGTATATGACAGTCTTATTTTACATTTATTTAAAATGTACTTATGGGTTGTATGTTTTATTTCACTGAGCAATGTGTTTAGATGGCTATAGTAGCACATAACAGACTTTCAGGTGCACAGACAACAGTCTAGATAAATTAAGTGTTTATATTGTGCGTATAGCCAGAAAATAAATGCAACTGGAAAAACAGATTTTCAAGGAGGTGCACAGAAGGTTTTGAACTCAAATAAAGCATAGTAAAATGCACGAATACTGTATAGAAGTAACTGAAATGGGTCAAACGTGGCTATTGAAATTGTATACGTTTATATCTGACTATATTCCTGTAATGATTTGTTAATGTGGCTTTTTAATTAGGAGTTCTCAGAAACTCAATATTTTGGATTTGCAAGAATTTTAGCATATGTAGTGCAAATGTTCTCTTTTTTTTAACTAAAATTTCCAAAATACTTTAGTAAGCAAAATTAAATAACAGCAATGAGAATCGGAGTAATCTCAAAATGAAACTCTCTTATTCAGATTACAGACTGGCAAAGCATACCACTGGTAGCATTTTTTATATTAAGGCAAGTTAAGGCATGTTTCAAGATTCTTTTTGGGGAGGATATTTTGCCCATACCTTCATTATAACTATACATGGGAACTCTGGCTTTGATGCTGGAAACTGCAGTATAGCTCTTATTGCCTTGGTCTTAGCATCAGTCTACAGGCAAGGAGGCAGTGTTTGCTAACTCCTACCTACTCTCTGCCCACTTCTTATGAGACTAGCCCTGTCCCGCTCCTCTATACAAGCAGGGGCATACCTAGAGTATTTGGCACCTGGGGTGGATCCTGTATGTACCCCACCCCCGATGAACGGCACCCCTCCACCCGCTAGGAACGCTACTGCATACAAGTAGCCCCATCCATGTGTGTGTGTGTCTAGTCCCACCCCTATAGGCAGGTAGCCACAACCTTTCAGAAACCCTACACTGGGTTGTTTGTCACCATTAACCTCTACATCTGCTTTTGGCTCTAAGCCTGTAAGATAGTCATGCTTCTTGATTGGCCATCCTTTCCATATATATCATAAGCACATCAATATTGATGTGATTTATATATATATAATATATATATATATATAATAATATATATATATTATAATGTCCTACAAATAGTAAGCCATTAAAACAGTTTAAATTGTTCACTAATTCTGCCAAACTAGTTATTTTTAAAGATGATTATAACTTCTTCTCGAAGAAAGATAAGCATTTCTGCACCCTTTTGAGCTTATGAGTGAGCACTAGCATAATTGCGAAACACATTAAGCCTCAGTTGACCTATACCCACTTGTCTCAGAATATATGTAGACAAAATTCGTTATACACAGTTTACAGAATGCAAAACAGCCCAGTTCCCCAGAACATCTGTGATTAATAATTTATTATTACTTGTCACTGCCACGTGGTTTAATCTTAGTGTGACACTTAAAAGGGCTGGCCATGTCTGTGCAAGCAGTGAAAGGAAACCTGTATGTTACTTTTAGATTTTATTGGAGGTAGAAGTCAAAAAGGTTTAGACATTCCAGGAAACTTTAATTGCAACTTTCAAAAGGAATAAAAATCATACCTTTTGCCTTTTTGTCAAGTACAAAATCTATCTATCTGTCTGTCTATCTATCTATCCATCTATCTATTATTGTTAAGTCATTACAATGTCCCTGATAAGAATCAATTTTGTTACTGTGTATAACAGTGTTACAGGATTATAAATTGAGGTTGTATGGGTCAGTTCTCATGCATTTTGCACCTCTTTATTTTTTTAGGTGAATTATTTTGCTCTCCCAAGTTTTCTTTTTTGTTCCATCTTTTGTAATAATTTTGAACCAGATAGCATTAAATCTTTAATTTTGATTATACGGCAGTATAAAACCGATAGAAGCATCTTATCTGACTGATTGGCTGAAATAGTTGTAGGTATACTCTATAAAAGCTGACTGCTGTTCCATTGGAGGATTGTCTCTGGACTGTGAAAATTACAGTCTATGTTATTGGCACCCAAATGTGTCCTTTACCTTTAATATCATCAAGCAAAAATGAAGAAAGCTATTGATCCATAATCTTTGACCTTAAGAAAAGACAACTAATCCAATCTGTTCACTACATCTAAAGAGGCAAACTCTGAGGTCTTATACATATTACCCTTTGAATGTTCTTCGAAAGCTGCCACAAACTCTAACTGTGTATGTGTGTGTGTGTGTGTGTGTATCTGTGTGTATGTGAGAGAGATTTGTTTGTTCACTATTTCCTCAGGTTTCCACTATATCACAACTGTATTGTGCTTCACTTAAGTCATTTTACAATACCACAATCCATCTCCTTATTTTATTATAGTCTTCTATACTTATGAAAACTGTAATTATTGTGAATACACAATACAAATTCGGTATACTTCTGCATTATGTATGGTATACATATAAAACCCTGCTCAGAATACTGGTTACATTATCCTGCAAATGTACATCCTTTTGCCATTTAACTTTATCTGTCCTTAATTTTATTTATATACCAATCCCATCTTTATTATAAATTTAGTTCCCCAGTATCATGACCCTTCCAACCACTGAAATTATTACTCCTGTCCTTCATAGCATTACACTTCTTACAACCAAGTAAGATCATGATTGCTGCTTTATCATCTCGCGTCATTCTCTTGCCTAATTGAACCATATCATTAGCCTTCCTCGAGAGTGAAAACACCATGGATCATTCCATTTTATACCTGACATCACAGAGTTTAAAATAATTAAAACATTATAGATGCTAATTAATGTCATTGTTAATTATATAAATTAGTACATGCTTCTAAGTTTCTCCAACCTTCAACAACAATGTAAACATTTAATTTAAACCATATGTGTCAAACTACAGGGTGGAACAATTCAATTTTTGGGAATACGTTAGCTAAGTCACATTTACATTCCGTTACAAAACATGAATGTTAATTGTATTCATAACGAATACACGTAGTACTCGTATTAACAACATGCTCATCAATTTAGGGATTTCATTGGTTGAAAATGTAATTACCCAGCTCAAAGCTCTAGCTAGAGTGAATGGAGATGCTTCAGAAGGGCTTGTTGTACTTAGTCAAAGCATTGACAATGAACATTGAAGTTTATGCTCTACAAAAATAAACATATACAGGAAGAAGTAAATAACAGAACTATTTTCTACAGCTCTCTGTACCAAAAGTAAGCTCACATAATATAAATCACATTCGGAATCTACAATCAAGCAACATAGTCTATTTCTTATGTGCATATATTACTTGTAATAAGGACAGAAGAGTATTTTTGTTCCATCATTTAGCTGTGCTGTGTGCCTTTGCAATATGTAAATGCACACACACTGACTTACAAGATGGTACATCTAATTACTTCAGAAATATTTTATGAAAGGTCTAGAATTTGCTTGGAATCCCATAAATAATTAAAGATTTCTTACATTTGCAGTAGAACTTGGTTCTGCCACCTTACTGCTAAAATCAAACAAGTTTTTTAGTTTGTGTTTAATCTGTGGAAGAAACGAGACATTCCATTAATCAGACATCATTTAGAATTTTTTTTTTATACAAAGTGCTGATGTAGGCTTAGTTATGTCGTTTTGCAAGCCCTTATTACATATTATCATATTTTATTTCGAGAGAACTCAGTGGAACCAATTTATTTTAATATTTACAAAGCTCTGTAGAGCCTTGTTAATTCTCATTAAGTAGAACATTCAAATGACTTTAAATGTTATCTGAGACTCACATAGTTATAGCATATATAACAGACCATCTCTTTTCCTTGTGCGTTAATATGTATTGGGTCACAAGATTACTATAGTTTGTTATACTTAAGTATTTTTGAATCGCGTCTTAGGAAGATTAGTGGCAAAACACCAACAATTATGTGACTAGAGGTGAGAGGGGAATTGCCATCTGGTCTACTCAGATTTAGTGATTTTGGGTAACTACCAGAAACGTTCTTGCCTGTTTTACTTGCAATTCCTCACACAGCCACTAGGGTGTCTAGAATACCAGAAGTGAAGGCAGAATTTAAATGATTACTGAATTTTTATCTGCCCCTGTTATGAGTATTCTGTATTGGTTTGGACTAGGTAGTGCACAGGGCCAGACTGGGGATGACTAAATTGTCCCAGAGATTTATTGGCTTTACACTGCAGTTTATGTACTCTATGACATCAACATAATTATGCATCATGGGACCAATCACAAAATAATCAGATTGTAGTTCAGTCACTCAGAATTTGAGATTTAATGCTGTCTGGTTCAAGAGGATTACCAATAACATAAGCTGGTTAGACGCACATATTTAGTTTAAGACAACAGAATAATTAATTGCCTTAATGTCTGCTCGGAGCACACAGATATCTATTTATTTTAACATTGTTAAAATGTCCTCTTGCTGAATGCAATTACATAAGGCGGAACAAAAACAAAAACTTGGAAGAGCACTCCAGAATGATTCACCAAAAGAAAAATCAAAGGCTAGAGGCCACCAAATGGGATATGCGCAGCCTCCGGCTAGATACACATTGCCACATGTTATGTTTTTATGTTCTCACAGCATGTGGCTGCTGGTATCCGACGGCCGCAAACTGCACAACACGATCTACAGCAGTATCAGTAAGTAGTTGGCCCTATCAGCCAACAGTCCATAGGCATTTCCCGATGTGCCAGATATCCAGTCCAGGTCTGGTCATGCACATTGAGTGCCAGCACTCTCCTGTGTTATTAACCCTTTATGCCAGCAGAAGAGACCACTTACTATGAAAAGGCCTGACAATTGAAAAATACATATTTACAAGCCAATTTAAACCCTTACAGAAGACATGATTTGACTTTGCTTCAACTGATATGTTTCAGATACAAGATGCTGCAAGGAAGTAAAAAAAATACAATACTGACATACATATTAGAAATTTATATTGACCCTATACAAGCACTTCATGGGGTGGGGTGTATGATGTGTTGGTTATCTATACTCGTAAAATATGAAAGAAATACAGTCCTGCAAGCTAACAATAAGTAGCTTCTGTTCTGGGAAAAATGCCAGGATAGTCATAAAAGAAAATAATGTGATGTTACCAGACAACAAATGAAACTCAAATGCATGTAGCAGAATATTCAATCACAAGTAATCAAATTAAAACAAACACAGATACATATTTATACAACATTTTTGCAGGTAAATAGAGGTTAAAAATAAAGTCATCACACAATTTGTTTTGTTGCTTTATTACTTAGAGTTATTCAAAATAGTAAAAGTCACATAAATGTCTAAAGGCTAAGAAAGTAATATATAATTATCTTAAATAAGATGAAATAATAAGACAAAAGTGGTAGACTTGTGCATTCAGATTCATACAAATTTAAATTTTAATGAAATTTGCGAACTTCTTAAATTTGTATGTGTGTCCAAATGAAACAAACAAGAATGAAAGAAGCAGCTCCAAATTTTTAATTTACTTTTTATTGCATTAGTTGCTGTCAAACTCTATGTCACGCTCCTTCACACTCTCCCATGCTCTCATTCATTCTCTCTCATGCTCTCCGTCAATGTCTCCCTACCTTGTCCGTTGACTGCTTCCGTGTCCCTGCTTTGTAACACAGGCTCCAGAATATTGGAAACAGATTTGCATTTCTGCGCTTCTCTTTCTTTTTTCTCCAGAGAGTGTGGGCAGATGCTCTGACATTTGCTCTGAAGTACCTAGACAATGGAGCTGATAAAGACAGAAAAAAAGAAAGAAGAACAAGAAGAAGCGAGAGAAAAAACTGAGCTGTGAGAAAGACAGGGACATGGAAGCGGTTGGTGGAGAAGGCAGGGAGACATTGAGAGAGAGTGTAAGAGAGAAAATGAGTGTAAGAGAGAATGATGGAGTGTGAGAGAGTGTGAGTGAAAACAAATTAAGTTTCCAATGGAAAAAGCCCATTGAATTTCTTCTGAACCAAAAGGACAGGAAATGAAATTTGTTGTTGATACATCATATCCTGGCACTTAGCAGTAAGAATGGTGGCTACATAGAGGACAACTGAATGCCCAATTTCAGGCCCTGGGTTGTTCCAACAACAGGTTGATGGCTATTCATAATACCTGTTTTATACATAATAACTGTTTTAATTCCATTAAGAACCTTCAGAACTTACATTAACACAGAATTGTAAACATGAGACTGACTAGGGAGAATTTTTCTTACACATATTGTTTTATTATTGAAATTTGTATTATAAGTGTTATAAAGTTTTAGCATTACTAATGCATAAATAAATATAATTATAATAAATATCAAAGAGCAATAATCCAATCAATTGAAATTGTTCATTTGTTTAATATTATATTTGCATTTTCAAAAGAACTTTTGTAGTATAAAATATTTTATTCTACCTATACTACATTTCATGTTTTATACATAATACCAGCATGTTTCTTCCACCGGGGGCTTCTATGATGTAGCACAGGAAGGTCCCAGAGGAAGTCCTGGCAGCAGCGGAAGTTACGGAAGTTAGTCTTATAGTCAGACGGCGTAGGTAAAACAAGAGTAGATCCCAAATCCACGTGTGCACAAAAAGGCTAATGAAAAATATATAATATAAAAGAATACTCTCCAAAATAGCAGCTTCCAAAAAAACACTCTTCCTCAGGTGCTCAAAAGACACGATACGATAACCATGGAGCGCATATATATGGAGAGAAAACACAAAAACAACACTAATAGTGTAGCAAGTTAACACAAAAAAATAAAAAAGGGGGGAGCGAGTAAGTTGCACTCACAAACTGATTGAATAGAAAAGGCTCATCGGGTTCAGTTGGATATGCAGGATTTAATGTCTTGTAAAATCTATAAGAACAAACAGACCACAAATGGTGCAGTATCTTCACAATTCAGGGGAGAGGGAGATCTGGATACACTTACAGTTCAGCCAGGCACAGCTATATATAAATAGTGTGCAAAAACGCAGTGCAAACCTGAGTCCCCCGTTGAAGAAAGATAGTCTCTACGCGTTTCGCCAGTTGTACGCTGGCTTCTTCAGGAGAAACAAGTAACTCTGTCAATGCAGTCAAAGAAAATCAATAAAAGTCAGAATTTATGTCCACCCCTAATTATTCCTAGTATTCATTAGAGATGGCTTAATTTCCATTCTGCGGGAAATCTTGCTTGAAATGCCTGTATATATTGCTTAGCAAACAAGGTTTGTTCAAAAGCAGAGTAGTGTGGACAATAGACCATACTGTACAGAGACATACGTTGGGGCAGCTCAGTGTTACTCATGTCATCATGGTCAAAGCTATCATCCCCAGTGTCTGTAAAAATCTCATTGTCATCCATACATCACAACGATCAGTAATGTATAAGGGAGTCACACAAGTGGCTTACTATCATTTTAGGAAACAAAGTTTATGCTTCATAAAACAAAATATTTAAATAACAAAATATTTTAAAAAACACAATATGTAATATTTTATGTTGTGTTGATAGAATGATTTGCAAACTGTCAAACAAATCCTTAATATTGTGCAATGGATTATTTTCATTTAATTGTTTTTCCTCTTAGTGAGTTACAGTTGTTGTGGAAGTCCCTTGTGTTTTAGAAAATAAGTAATTTTAGGATACACTGCCAATGTCATGCCATCTTACTGGCTACCAGTTCCAACTCTGACGCAGTTTATTAAGAGGTTTAAACAAGACAATTATTCTTTATTTTGAAAGGTTTTGTATTCGACATTTAAGAAAACAAAAATGCAGAAATAGCTTAGCTCGGAAACAAAGGAGACAGCTGGTGGATAAACAGGTCAAAATTTCTCATTATGGTGCTGAGAAAACCGCCTGCTGTGCACAGCCTGCCCTTCTCACCTGCTTCAAGAAAGACTGAAAATTCTTATCAGGTAAGGTTATTATGGGTGTCAGTTTTGCAATTCTTGTCTCGCCCTTCATTAATCCACAGGGATAAATGCAAGAAATCCATGACCAATATCCTTGTTCCATTAAAGTATCAAATATAAATACAAGCATTTGCTTATTTTTTTTAGAACTCCTTAAAGAAACAGTACTGTTTCTTTTAAAAGCATTGTAAATATATATCATTGTTCCATTATTGTATATATACAATAAATGTCTGCAAGTATAAGCCAGACTGATATCTTTTATGTTCTACTGTGCTGTTATGAAATTGATCACAAACAACTGCCATTATAGGCAGCCACGGACACAATACAGGGTGCAAGTTATAGGGACAAATGGGTGGGTATGGCAAACTCAAGCCAATTGGCTGAAACTGAGAGATTTGCCTATTCACTAAAGTGATGACTGTCATGTCAATCATGGTAGAGTTTAACTCAACTGTTAGTACTGATTTGGTATGAAAAGCTGAAAAATGAGCTCTGCCAAAATCAACAGCATACGAACTGACCTTGAACCACTGACCATTAAATCTAAAAAGTCAAAAGGCATGGCCAACATAACATAACTTGACAGGGGACTCTCAATGTTCAGTGGATCATGTTCTACTCAATACAAGGGTTACTGTTCACATTGGTTCTGTTGAGCGCTGTTTCCCATCAATTACGTATCCTTGAGTGAGTGTAAATAGACCTGCCTGCTTCCTGAAGTATACTACAACGATATATGTTAATTGTGACATTATTTTTCACTTACTCTTTAAGTAAACACTCATTAACTTAGCACCCATTAAGAAAGAATAATTAAACCATCAATAAAAATCCAAATAACAGTATTTAGTGAACCTGTAGTATTGCTCTATTAACAAACTTTCTAAAATGTCCTTAGCTAATTTTATCAAATTGGTCACAACAGAAAGACAGTTAAAAGTGACACTTGTCATAGGTGTCAAAAGACCTCAAATCAGTCATTTTTGCCGATTGGCCAGAAAGCTAAGAAAGCTAAGTATGCAGAACCAGAAAGGTAGGAATTCAAAATCTATAGGATGTATCAGGACCGGAAAGCAGTTAGATCTGAGTCAGGACAACATAGTTGGAATGCTTTCCACTATGTTAGCACACGTTCATATACAATATTTAGGAGAGAAACTTAAGAAAAAAATCAAATACAACATTAATAGCCATTTGTAGGTAAGAGTTGTAAAATATTTTACCATTCAGTGTTATATTTTAGTGTATCCTCGGAAGGCAGCAAGAATGTATTACAAGCAGGCAGAAACCTGTGAACATTGGGTTTAGGGTTAATGTATTGGCATGAACCTAGCTCACACTTCAACATGGAAAGGACAAATATTTTATGCACAATGATTAAATTACGATAAGAGGAGAAGAACTAAAACAAAATGGATTACAAATGTGTGTTGTTTTGGCTGTGACTGTTCATAGGTGGATATATTTTTTGACTATTGCACTCAATTATATTCTAGCATACAGGGCTTTTTTCTGTATTCCTTGAATTGCAATTGTGGAAGTCATTTTTTTTTAACTAAGCAACATGGCTTAACTGCTTAATCTGATTGAGTTATGACCCCTCTTGACAGTAACGCTATATTTATTTGTATAGTGAGTACTGGGTAAATATTAATTTTCCCTTTTGAATATGTATTCACTTTAGGCAATCTAGCTCACACAATCTTTTTTTCAGGGATTAGCATTCTCTTCTGAGTTACATCTTGAACCCAGCTGCAACACCTCCACGCTATTGGTATTCTAGCCTGTTAGACGTATCCCAAAATGGCACAATTGTTCCCTTAATATGTGTATAAATTCACATCCCAAGACTCATTTTCAAGAATATGACACCTTGTCCTATAGCAAGTGTGAAGCATGTTCTCAAAATACCCAAGTCTCTTTTATAATTTGCAGCATTAAAAAACACATGATATTTTAAGTCATTTCCAAATTTATATCTAGTATATTCTGTACAAATTCTCTTTAACAAGTTCTGCATGTGTGTGTTTTGTATGTGTGGGTGCATTATAGAGCCATAGAATCCGCTTACATTTCATTTATTGAGTCAGTAGCCACAAGATAATCATTGATGTCTCTACCTCTATTAAGTGCCGATAATGTATCCAGGGCTGGAGTTCTACCACTACTACTGTTGACTGAGACTGAATCTCCTTAGATTGCATCATATATAATCCATTTGGTACAAATCCGACATGCTCAAAAGAACCTTTTTTTAAAATGACCAGTTATAAGAAAATGCAGCTTACCTATAGGGACCCTCCACCCATCATATGATAGATGCGTAGTTCATTTTGTAAATGTATGTACGCCCTGCAGGAGATGCATTGGGGTGAATGCATCTCTCTGCATGTGATGATCTGCAGTCGGATTTAGTGTTAGCCCTTCCGAACGCTGCATGCAGTGGTCTGTTTAGACCCCCAGTGTGGATGTGTACCTTAGGCACGGTGGCAAGAAATTTTAGTTCATTTATAAAAATGCACGTTAAAGCACTTTTTAATTTTATTTTAATATGCATTCTTCTATAGTCGGGGTATCAGGGACATTTGACTGTACCTTTAAGGGCTGCGGTGAAATAGGAACACCAAGCTTGCTACTTTTATTCAGCTGTATTAGGATTCATCACAATCTTTTGTGGCCACAATTAAATAAACACCTTGTAGAATTACGGCTCTCATCACCATATGCACTAATAGCTTTGCATTGACGGTATGACGGAGACACAGTATTACCTTGCATGGGAATGTCAAGGCAATCAATTTATGTCCATGGCTGTTTAAAACCCTGTTTCCTTCACCATTAATGTTCATTTATGTTCTCCATTCGCTTTAATAATAATCAATATAAATGGGAGCTAAAACAAAGACAATTTGCCCGCTACAGCTTACATAATTCATTTAATCAGAATACCCTATATCTGTAGGACTTCTATTACTGATAAGAGTGAGCTCCAATTCAGCGTATGAATAGCAAAAAATAAATCAAGTGTGACCTAATACTGTACCGAGAATGTACCTGCGGGACGGGACTTTTGATGACAGGACGGCCGTAACTACAAGATCCCTGGCCTCACCTAACCATAAATGATAAATGATTATGTTTTAAAGCAAAAATACCACCAGATTTATTATATAAACATGATACCACTTCATTTGACATTCAATATTCATTCCAATACTTAATATAAGTAAAATGCATATTCGGTAGCAACACTTCTTGGCCTGGCTGACTAGGCCTATGATGGCATATCTGTAGGTCAGCAGTCCTTCTGCCACAAAACCAAGGGGCAGTTCTAGTTACTAGAGAGATTTTGAATCTCCCCAATTGGCTCATTTACACCATGAGAACTATGACAAGCCAACATATCCTCCATAGGATAGATTAAAAGACACTGAGTGCCTTTAAGGTGTGGAGTGCAGGGATATAACATCATATTCTGATGCTCCTCACTAAGAAAGGTGGCTGCCCTCCTTCCGGACTAGGATAGCGCCTGAGGTAAATGCAGTACCGATATTGGGGTACATTTTGCATGGTCTCCAAGGTCGGTCCAATGATTCCGTTTTTATGCAAGATATATTTCTTATTTTCTTCTTCTCCTGACTCCATCACTCAATTTTAATGTTAATAAACTTAACAATTATATATTTAGGAGACAAGTACTAAAATTAAACTAACATCTACATAATGGTGATATCCTATGCTTCAGGTCTCACAAACTACTTGCCCTTGCTTCAGATTTACAGCTGAATAGGCATTATTTAAAAAAGTAATAAATCAAACATGCACACAGGTATTCTTAACGACAGCAAGGCATGGGAAAATTGCGCATGTTAAGCTGGTCATAGCTCTTTATGGCATTGATTATGTTTTAAGATTTTGTCGTTTGTGTAGCCCTACATTATCTTCATCTAAAACTTGTACACTTATCACATTCAGCAGGTCTATACCAAAAAAGGACTGTACAGCAATGTGTTAACTTTATATATCTCGTTAGACTTTCGGTACAGAATTCTAAGCAGCTCAGATCATTGGAAATAATAATTCATCCCTATAAAACACAACAGTAATGGTCAGAAGAGAGCTGGCAGAGGAGGGGCTGTTACCGAAGGGTTGTTGCGATATGAGATATAAGCTACAGTTTTACCTGAGTCTGCTCACCGATTTAAATCACTCACGATATATTGAATAAGATTCTTGACATCAACATTTTAAATGACCATTGCAAATAAATCAATCTGTAGGCTGCTAACGAAGCAAGCAGTTTTATGTATACTGAAATGTCTAATATTCATAACAAGTCCTCTAGATTGTAAGCTCTTTTGAGCAGGGCCTTCTCACCTGTTATCTCTGTAAGTCAAATTGTTATGTTAAATATTACTTGTTATGTCCTTTCCACCTTTCCTTTCCAATAATGAGATTCTGTACATCATTAGAAGTAACTTATGTAGGGTAGGGACATGATGTATCAAGGCACATACCAACATCAATAAAAGAGTGAAATGTTGTATTTGTATTCCATTCAAAATTTTAAAACTCTCACCAAACCGAAATACAGAGTTTTATGTTATCAGTAAATTTTTAAATATTTTTGCAGGATATTTAAATGTGGCCATGGCAAAACAAATTGAGTGAGATTAGGTACAAAACATGTTAATATTACTTATTTAAACCCCAGGATGAAAACCAGAGGCCACCAGGTGCTGCTTTTGATGCTGTTCATCTACAAAGGCTTGATCGTTTAAGCATGAGATACTGCCACTACTAGTGTCATGTGAAATTCATATATAGCTTAGATGATATATGTCTTCTGAGATTGACATGAGACACTTAAGCTACATTTCAAGAATGATTTCATCCCGGTATGTTATTGTGAGGCATCACAGCTTGTATTGTCATCTGGGATTTGGTGGCCATACTAAAACATAATTCATTTTTATTTGCTTTACGTTTGGTATAGAGGACTAGCAGCCAAGGGCAGCCAGAAAATGACCATCAAACAGATTTCTTAGCCAATTATAGTTTACTGTTTTTAACCCCTTAATGACAAAGCCTGTAAATGTACGGGCTCAAAGTGCATTGTTTTCAATGGGTTTAGGGACCGCCCATTGTCCTTAAGGGGTTAAACGAAAAAATGTATTGTCTCTGACATTCTGTGAGTACATTAATAAGCATTTTTCCCGAATGAAAAAAATAAAACCCTTATTGGGCATAAAAGAGGCAGTCCTCCTGCAGCAGCAGCCCTCCTCCTGCAGCAGCAGCCCTCCTCCTCCACAGCCTGACTATCCGCGATGCTTGATGCATTCAGTCTTAATGTCCAAGAGCTCTGTATTATAAATCAAAAAAAAAAAAAAAATGCAGAACCTCCCCAACATTTTGGAAAATTGACCATATTATGTGGTTATCATATGTATTAAAGTGCATATAATGGCTGGAGTGTCATTTTAATAGCGAGGACATTTGATACAGATGAATATGCTGAGTGGTATATTAAATTAGTGACATAATACATTAGAACCAATTACAGTTCCGAGTAGACCAGGGTGACATAGAAAGATCTGAGCTCTCTTGCGTCCAGATGGAAAAGACTGATAACCCATTCCCTTCAATAATTTGTGACTATTGAAGTAAGATAGCTGATTGTGTTTCCCAGTGTTTTATCTACATGGACACCCGCCTGTCATGATTTGCTTTCGTACGATAAACAAATGGAACCATGTGCCCTTCAAAATGCCTTCATTTGCTTGTTAGAGATTTTTGTTAATAAGGGACCCAACAACAATACGGATTCTAATGACAAAAAATGGCTCTTGTTGATTAAGATAGCCATATTGTATATTCTAGTTTCAGCGAGGTCGATGAATCTCAGAATAAATCATTCATGTTATTTATCCCACAGAGGTGTACAGGCAAGTGTGGGTGTCTCAGAAAATTTATTGAACCGCTGATTCATGACCAAAGTGGAAGTCCAAATCCAATAGGCTATTTTATTTATAACCGTGCATTATAAAAGTTAAGGCATATGGTGTAATATTGATCAGAAGTCATGACTGCAAGCGTATTGCACCGAGTACTGCCAAAATATCAAGACACAATACAGCAGTCCAGTACACTCATTAAGAAAATTGATTTATGCTTTGATAAAATGTAATAAACTCACAATAAAATGTCCATTTTTGCATGCACGTTTTAGCAGGAAAATTGAACAGGGATATAAAACAATGAGTGCCATCCATGCATATCTGCTAAAAATTAGTTGGGCACGTAATAGAAAAATCTGAATTTCCAAAAGTGATAAATTATGTGCTAGTGCTGTGTTTTTCTTTGCACATTTTACTCAATGTACTCCTTCTTTTTTTGTGCAAACAAAAGATGACAACAATGATTTATTATAAGCCTATGGCTAAAATGCACAACATTTTATATACTGTATAAGCAGCACAAAATATAAATAGCAGAATGTGGAAAGCAGAATAAATATGTATTTTAAAGGAAATAATTAATAACTCTAGACTACTAGACATGTGAGCAAGAGTCAAAGCGCACGCTTCAGAAACACTGATCAAGTGTGGGTTTTTTTTGAGTTTTGGGGATTCCAACTTTTGGGAAGTTCAACTGCAATGACTTAGTTACACAGTTTCCAAAGTTTGCAATGTTAAGACGTTTGCTGGTCATGGGACTGTCAAGAACCTCCCAGGATGTGGCGGCAAGAGGAAAGTTGTTTAGAAAAATCTTAGAAGGTGGTGCGAAGTGCGGAAAAAACAATGCGTAAAACATCCACGTGGATTAAGGCTCACTTGGAGTAGTCTGAAGGGATGGTTTCAACTTGTACCAAATGCTGCATACTAACTCAAGAATTTATATAGCGGTACTGATTCAAGAGAAGGTGGTGCCTTTGGCTAAAGCCTCCAATTCACACAATAATCTCAATAATAATAACCTAAAAATAGTTATGGCTGTAACTATCCTTGTAAGGAACATTCATTAAAGCCTAAGTATAGATGAAGACGTGCCAAATGCTTGTTAAATGTTTAATTTAACTTAACCCCCCCCCCATTATATCTGTAAGGCTGGTGTAGCTGGTAAATGGCATGTAAATGCCCCGTAACAGAGGTGCACAGAAAAACGCTACTTGTACTCATTCACATAAAATAAATAAGTAATTAAGACTCACGGCTTATTTTTCCTTTAATACCCAGCTAATTATAAACAGTACTTTGGATACTGTTTTCCTTGGGGATGCAAAACCTGCAGAACTTGCTTCCAGAAGAAAGTTTAGAACTACAATAGAAAAAGGAATATCAATTCAGCGCAAGCAGTGCGATTTTCTGTTGATTATCATTAGCGTAATCATACCAACGGGAGATCTCGTTTTTGCAGACTACAAAAAAAGATGCAAAATAATCATATATGGCGATGTTGCAAGTGCTATCACAGATGAACTAATGTATTTGGGTTATTATATACGCTGTTATTATAAACACTAGCATAAAGGAGGTGATGTTTTGTACTGGATTTCTGCTTAACTCTTTAGTCACCAATGAAACTGCTTCCAGAGCTTTAAAACAATCAGTAGCAGACATCACTTTATTTAAATATATGGCTTAAATATAGCTTGGGCATGGACAGTGTGTGTGATTCTTGGATTTATACAACTAAACATAAAATGATAATGCACCAATGACCCATCAAATGACATTCAATGTGGTTATATTGTTGTGTAACTTTCTAATCTCAAGCTATATTCCGCATGCTGTGGCCCTCTTATGAAAAGGTATGGTAATACGCAGGATTTAGTTTCTGGGAAAACAAGCCGATTTAACCTCTTCGCGATCAATGACGTGCCAGGTACGTCATTGGTCCACGAGCAGAATGGTCAGTCTACAGCACTTCCATGCATGTGGTTGCTTCAACAGCAGTGAGCTGGCAAAGGCAGTGCTTGTAAATATTTCCTTTGTTCTCTTAGTATCTCCTTTTCGATGTGATGACGAGCTGGAGGGAGACAGAGAACCGTCAGTAACAATGATTCCGTGGGTCCCAAGACCAAGGTTACTAAAAAAATAAATAAAAAAAATTTAATTTGACCCTGAGGGGTATATTTTTTTATTTTTAAAATAGTAAATATATAAAATTGTCAAGTAAAAAAAAGTATATCATGTCCTTGAATGTATATGTAGGTTTCATGTTGAGCACTGGCCTTTTTTTTTCCCAAAGTGGAGGCTGAATCCTCCACTTTGCGGTATTCCATTATTAGTAGAATTGAATGCAACATGATCTCTCCCTGTTTCACATTTTGGAGCCTTAGACAATAAACACCAAAATAAAGCATTATTTGATGAAAAAATATCGCTTTGCACATGTGAAAAAAAAACAATTTTCAAATAATAAGTGTTACCAAAGAAATAATAGTCATGCTAGTCACTTGATGTATATACTCAGTTTCTAATAAAAATGTCTGAAAGGTTATAATAGAGAAGAAAGGCCGGGTTCTTGACATTTTGCAATAAGATAAACTGACAAAGAATATTTCCGTAGTCCTGGATCTAGAGTATATAGTTCCTGTAACATTTCCGAGCAGAAGCATTTAAATGACTCAGATGGAGAGCATTATTTGTCTCTAACTTCTCTGTCTGAGTTCACTGCGTTCTTTCCGTCCACCACTCCAATAAAACTGAGAATACAACCTCTCTATCTTACTCTATGCATGAGCAAATTTTCTATTTAAAAGGAGCCTTATAATACTTTTGTTTTATTGTGGCGGTATTAAAAAGTAAGTACAGTACGTCTAAGACTTACATCATGTCTGCTGTCCGTACATTTTGAGATAGTGTTCTAACGGCACTGGGTAATTTGATAAAATTAAAGGACATTAGTGGCTGCAACATTAACCTCCTAAGACCTTATTTTTCATTAGCTTGGAAAAAGCAGGGTGGATTAGGCTAGCTGGAAGGAGAATGACGTAAACTGGTAATTTTTTGAGTCTTTCGCCTTTGTAAATGTCAAATGCAGAAAAAAAAGACTATTAATAATCAAGTGTGCTAAAGGCAGTTCTTCAAAAGAGTATATGGTCTAAAGCGTACCATGCAAAACCAAATACATCATAAAACAAATAATAGAAAAAACAAGATTCTTAAGGAAATTGCTGTCTATGTTAAGAGTTAAATAAAAACACAGGTACTCTTTGGGAAAAAAGCAATAGGCAGGTTGGCTCCAAAGTTATTTCATGTTAATCACTTTGTATTTACGGTATCTTGAGAAGAAACACATTTGTTATGCAGACAATGTTCTTCGTTGTAGCTTGATCATTAACGCAGTGCTGCCAGCAGCAGAATGAATTAGCTTACTGAATACTAAACTGGGAAGCCAATACCATCCAGTGAGGCAGAATGACACTGGCAAGATTAAAATATACTAGGAGGCTATACGATTATGCATTATGACCTCTGATGATGACTATTTTTAGAGTTTTCATTTTGATTAGATCACAAGTGATAGAGTTGTGAATGATGTAATTATTTCATAACACCGGCTACCATAAAATCAATATTCTTCATCAATTTTCCACCCCTTCATCACGTTTCATTAAACATCCATTGCTAATATATGCTGCGTAAATGCATTCCCTCTAATGGCTATCTAATAACATTCAAATATCATGAATTAGATTAAAAATGAATTAAACTATTAAAAAATACCAACAATGTTATTCATTAACTAGATAGAAAATAATAATAATAATAAGAAGAAGAAGAAGAAGAAGAAGAAGAAGAAGAATAACAATATATTCTCTAGCTATGGTTGTGTTTATAGTTGTGTTTAATTAATATGCATCAACATTAAATTCTATTCAACTTCTTTAGAGTATGAAAAAAATGTCCGAAAAGTCCTTAAGAGGAACTGTAAATGTAAACTCAAAAATGAGAAACATCAAAATGCGTTTATCAGCAAGCAAGAGCTGCTTCAAATGTCACAGTAACCTTATTTTATTATAATGAGCATGTACACTGTGCCATAAATCTGTTAGGAGAAGGGTTTAATACATATGTACAAATGTCATTCTAGTAAGCACTCTCTGCATTGGTTCTGTGCATTCATGAAGTTTAATGTTAATAATGCTGTAAATTATTTTCTTTAATCTGCAATTAAGCTTCCCTTAGTACATTGGGCAAACCAATTGCATATATAATACTGAATATTCAGGTAAAGATGCTACTGTGAAACATGTGTATTAATAACAAATTAAAAGACTAATTGTAAGTATCCACATTAACAGCTATTTTTTATGAAAGCCTTTCACAAAATTGGAAATATTTCAATGTTTAAACAGAAAACTGTTTGTGCCAGATGCCATCTGGTGACAGTGTTTTCCAGAACATATTAATAGGGATATATCAAAGATTTTTTTATAAATCAAAATGATAGAATGAAATATATTAGTTCCACATAAACTTTAACTGTTGACATTTTTCTGAACAATTGTAAATATAAGTTGTGTATAATGGTTTAATGTAAAGTATATTAATGAATAAAAGTAGTAAAGTCACATGTGAATGAGAATGATTAATCATTTAGTTCATGCAGATCATGGGAACATGAAGTTATTCATGATAAAGAGCTCCTGGACCCTTAAGGAAAGGGGAATATGACTATTGGCCAAGGCAATACCAGCAGATTGGAGGGTAGGATGGAGGACGTCACCAGACGTCACCAGAAACTCTACCATTTTGCCCTATCATAACCCTGTGTGAACTTCAGTTAAAATGGCTGAGCTTTTTGTGACACCCTCTCCCATGTTTAGAGGATGGTGGAAGAAAATATCATGGGACGTTGAGCCATTTTGTTTTAATATAACCTTGTGTGAACTTTTTCCACAATGGCGGAGCTTCTGGTGACATCCTCTCCCCTGATCATTTTGGTGGGAATTCACCAGGAGTTGCATATACTTCTCCTCTCTCAAACCAATACTGCCAATTGATGTGTGGATAATAATAATCCATTCTGCGTTGTGTATTTATGATAAATGTAATACCCTTGTTACCTCCTCCAAGAACTAACATATAACCTTATCCCCTTTTCCAGGTAATATATATGTCTAGTTCTACTAAGGTTTTCTACCTGATATTACAATAAAACAGCTAACCCAAGATTCTTACCAGAGAGAGAGTTTTAATTGGAATCTGTCCAGGTTAATATTACAGCAAAGACAAAACCAGAGTTACAGTGGTATAGAGATGACAATCATTCATACCAATCACAAACATCCCATCTACCTAATATCTGCTGCTTAGTGTGTATGCTGTGTGGTTGATGTGCAAAGGGTGAGACTCACCAATCTAGTCTAAAGTATGCATTTCTACTACGTCTTTTTAAGGGATCTCATTATTGATGTGTAATGAGGTCCTTGTCCTGTGTTCCCAAGACCCCACACTGTGATTTTATTGACTTGCTATGTTTCCCAAGCCTATCTCCATGTGATGAATTTCCTTCTTTACCTAAATAGCATGTAGGTGTGATATTATCTACTTACAGCTGTCTTTCCTGTTATCCATGTTCTGCCCAAGGCCCCATTCTGTGACTTACTTGACTTCCCCGCCTAAGTGGCTTGTATCATACATACATACACACATCAACTTAATCAAGCACATATTAATTACAAATATAAATATATACCTGTTATTTACCCCAAAAGAAAGAAGAGGGAAGAAGAAAGGAGAATGGAGAACAAGAAGAAGCAAGACACGGAAGCAAAGCTTCGAGACACTGAGGTGGGAGTGGTTGACAGAAAAGGTAAGGAGACATTTAAAGAGCATTAGAGAGAATGAAAATAAGAGTGTGAGAGACAGTGTGAGAGGGTGAAAGTAAATGTGGTTGCAGGACCAACAAATTTGGTTTCAGAATTTCAAATGGTCCCCAATTTTTGTCCTAAACGAATCGGCCGGAAATGAAATTTGTTGCCAAAAATGAATGGGTAAAAATCAAACCAAATAATGTGTCCAATTGGTTTCTGGCCCATTTGTACATTACATTTTTATCCGTATACCACTAAAAATGCCTGTTTACCACATAAAACTGTAAAATTGAAGAGGAAGCGTGACAGATCTGCTTTAACTGTATCTCTTGGTATTCTATTATCTATTATAATAGAAAACAGAACTTGGGATCTAAAATGCTACAGCAAAATGAAGAAAATGAAAATGACAATAATGTTATTTGGAGAGACATCTAAATTATACTTTAGAAAATAAAGTAACATTTATTCATTTTACATTGAATATGACTAAATAACCTCTCTTCAACACAAACAGCAAGTATTCTTATCTTAATAAAATGACTGGCAATACCTAAACACATTGTTTCATTTATTCAGTCCCTTTCAGTATATAATAAAAGAATGAATTCAGGTAGTATACGCATATGGGAAGGAAGCAGATGTGGGATGGGTCTATTCAAACACTACTTTCATGTCTGAAAAAAAGACACTACCCAGAAGGCCTTGCGCAGCAGGGCTTCATATATGTGTCAACGTCATATATTAATTAACTATATGCTATATTATTATTTCCATAGGTCAATGAAAATATGGACACCACACCTCATCCTGGTATTATATTGCTTCAAAGGCTCCATTAATGAAAACCTAATTAAGAACATTGTACTAGATAATTGCACTATTTGATTTACTTAAATTAGTCACTCTACCTGTGTCTTGTGTTTTTCAAGTTTGCCTAAGACTAGATTTACATCCAGGTCACACTTATATACACTGACTAGACTGAAAATGTATAGATGTATAGATTGTAAGCTCGTTTGAGCAGGGCCCTCCTCACCTGTTGTCTCTGTAAGTCAATTTGTTATGTTACATACTATTTTCTATGTCCTCTCTACCCATTGTACAGCACTACGGAATTTGATGGCGCTATATAAAAAAAAAAATAACAATAACAATAAAGTATATTCAAAATGGGTTGGAGGCAGTCCAGACCTAGTTATTGTTAAGCCCGTCTTTCACCTCCCTCAGTTTCCCTATAATGATTTCACTATAGATACATTCATCTTTTGCTTTCCGAACAATCCAGGTCATGAATCATAAAATATCTATCTATCTATCTATCTATCTATCTATCTATCTATCTATCTATCTGTCTATAGATATATATATATATAGATATATATATATCTACATATATTATTATATATATAATATATATATATATATTATATTATATATATATATATATATAATTGTTAACAGCAATCACACTCCTATCATACCCAGGCATACCCAGATTCCAGCATGTACTAGCTGACTTGGCATGATAGGAGTGTGATTATTGCTAACAGCAATCACACTCCTATCATGTCCAGGTTCTAGCATGTACTGGTTGCCTGGGCATGATAGGAGTGTGATTGCTGTCAGCAATCATATATATATTAATATTGTTATTATTATTGTTCACATGTGAACTCAGCACTGGAGGCATAGAATCAGACATACAAATCCCGTATTTGCAAGTATACAATAATAATGTATGGAAACATAGCATTGCAGGTATAGATCAACTGGAAATCATATAAAAACTCAGCAATAAAGGTAGAGATAAAACTACAGGCATAGATGATAGGTTGCACAACCCGAAGCCAGCCCTGGCGTCCACACTGCCCACATAGAACCTGACCAGCACCCAGATTACACACATAGGACCTGCCATCTTTGTCCCCAAACAGCCCAGCATGAGTAATATATATATATAATATGCATCTGTATATAACACACAGCCAGTCTTTAGGTACTTTAACAGTAGAAAGACAAATATTAGAGTATTTAAGAGCTGCTGAGAATATATGTGTATGTATGTATGTATATAGATACTGCATACCTGGATCAAAGCAGTTCTTCTATTGATTTATTGTATATTTTTTGTTACAGTGAATTGCACAGATTGAGCAAAATTTTAATAATAAATTGCTAAATAACCAAAATATAAATTATCATCTTATACGCTCATGTTAATAATGCCAGCAAAAAGTTTTGAGGGTTTTTTTTTTAAACTTTCAATATTATCATTGACAACATGTTTTCTGGAAACACAATGACCTTCAACATGTTAAAATATTCAGATGAGAATACAAGTGGGATGATGCTACCGCACCTCATAAATAAAGTATAATAAAATTGTCAGGTGTCCAATAGCTGTCAAAACTGTGTTTTATATTACTATACATTTCAACTTTATTTAAAATAAAGCAGATGGGGATCAGGTTGTGCTAGTATGTACCCATAGACTGATTTATTTTAGTTCACATTTTGGCACTGTAATGTCTCTTATTGTTGAATAAAAGCCACTTGTGAACAGATGTACTTGGCACATTTTTACAAAATATCTACCACTTTTAGATGGCATCTGGTGCATTTTGAGAAGAATAAAAAGCTGGAATCCTATTGAATGATGCCTAAATTCAGCTTGGCAGACAGAAAAACACAAAGTATTACAATTCAGAATAAAACAAAAGGAAACACATAAAAGAAAGCATAAATTATTTATTGGTATTCAAAGCTCCTTTTCTGTATCTATTTTTTAAGACTATTGTAAGCGAGTCCAGAATCAATTACTTTCCATGCAATTTAAAAAAAAAAACGAACTAGTTTTTCTTCCTAAATTAAATTATTTTAACTGTGTTCAATTAAAAAAATCACATTTGTGTAATAGATGAATATGATTTTCTATTTCAAAATGGGATGACCAAAAATGCACAACAAATATTTCACTTGTTCAGGTTATTATATAGATGTTTGTAGTTTTATATTTGTGTTGTGTATAGCGTATCATAGTCCATTTCAGTTATTGGAGTTCTTCTGCCTCATTTTAGCATACCACTAGTAGACTCCGCCGAAAAAAGAGAACATACTATGGGTCTTCTATCTTCTCAGAAGAACTTCCACGCTAATTAATTGAAGCTGAAAGGAAATAACAGCAACCAATCACATGTATGCTATATGTCAATTTGGAGACCACATAGGGAAGCATGAGCCAAGCTAAAATTCAACAAGTAATCAATTAGGTGTATACATAACTAGAATTAGGATTATTTAGTTTGGAAAAAAGACGGCTTAGGGGGGACTTAATAACTATGTATAACTATATAAGGGGGCAGTACAGAGATCACTCCCAGGACCTATTTATACCCAGGACTGTATCTATAACAAGGGGACATCCTCTACGGCTGGAGGAAAGAAGGTTTCTACACCGGCACAGACGGGGGTTCTTTACAGTAAGAGCGGTGAGACTATGGAACGCTCTGCCAGAGGAAGTGGTAATGGTAAACTCAATAAAAGAGTTTAAAAGGAGCCCGGACGTGTTTCTTGAAAACAATAATATTACAAGTTATGGATATTAGATTAATAGGGACAGAACGTTGATCCAGGGATTTATTCTGATTGCCATATTTGGAGTCGGGAAGGAATTTCCCCCCTAGTATGGGGCAATTGGCATCTGCTTCATAAGGGTTTTTTTGCCTTCCTCTGGATCAACGCAGTAGGGACACAATATGTATATAGGTTGAACTTGATGGACTTTGGTCTTTTTTCAACCTTATGAACTATGTTACTATGTTACTATGTTACTATAACATGTCCTTTTCCAGATTGCTACAACTCGGGTTAACACAAACTCATTGGATTTCTTAGTGAGTAGTTGTGATGTCACATTTTTTGTTTTACTTACAATGCCTCAGAATTTGAGCAACTGGATCTTTTGTGAATTACCATTAAAAGAACAATGTATTTTTGCATTACAAATTAACATGAAGTATACAATGAACAATGTAGCAAAAGATAATCATATAACTGAAAGCCATTTAAAATGTTCCCATGTTCTGTAGAAATCTAGCGCTGAGTGATGGAAAGAGGGAGCCATAAATGTTACCTCAACTTGTTGTATTTAACCCCTTAATGACAAAGCCCGTAGATGCCCGGGCTCAAAATGCATTGTTTTCAATGGGTATTGGGACCGTCCATTGTCCTTAAGGGGTTAAAAGAGACTTTATAAACCCTGAAACAAAGGTGCAAATTGTGCAACCAATGGCTATTTGAGGTTTGAGTTTTTACATCGGTTAACCGTAGATGGGTCAAATGGTTCTTATATATCGTCAATGTCTATGTTTCTAACTCAAGAAACACAGGCCCAGTATTTGCTGGTAAAAACTGAATCTAAAGTTTAATGGAAGTGGACTTGTTTAAGAGGTAGAGACAACACAAAGACAGCTTTTAAATACTTTATTGATTAATGATATTTTTTAAAATGTATTAGCTTTAGATTAGTGTACCCTGTGAGACAGATATCGGATGAAACTCTCTGGCTATGCTATGTACATCATCTTTTAAAAAATGTTGGAATCATAGAAACTCTAATGAACTCATTCAAGGATCTCAGCTCTCATGGTTGTTTTATGAATATGCTCTTGTGTTTTTTTTTTTTTTATTCTGTATATCAGGTTATATTCCAGCTTCATAAAAATAATTTGTTATACCTTAAAAGAGCTGCAGACCTTGATAGGTTTAAAAAAGCTAAACGAAATTACTCATTCTTGTTATTGACAGTCCAAACTAAAGGGCATCAATGCAAAGGATATTTTTCACTATAGCTATAATGGAATGCCACTGGGAACAATATTGCTGCTATACCTGTATATATTTTAAAGTGACATATTCAATTTACCATGTACCATGTGCATCACCAATGTTTTTGTAGGTATTGAATTAATACGAACATCGGAATACAAATATATTTTAGTAAAATAACCATATAGCAGCTTAAATTCCAATGCATTTCACTTTCACATTATTCCATATATTTCCTAGAACTCTTTTCATTTAATTGCTTTATTTGTAGTTGCACCTTAAATCAATGTCCAGGTCATTTCTCATTTGCAAAGGTTGTTACTGCTATATTGACGCGTCTTTAAAGTCGCTTTGCTCAATTCATTATAGAATGTCAGTATAAGGTGTTTGAATCTTGAGCTGGTTCTTCAGCTCGATAGGGAAGACGCTGTAAGGAATTTGCAGGTGCTGTTCCACTTATACAAAACATTAGATGTACTTTTTAGCACATAACGAGAATAACCCTTAGCAGATCTGCCCTTTTACTGCTTTTATCTAAAAGTTTAATCACATAAACTCAAGAGAGAAAAAAATACTTCCCTTCAAATGTATGTTTCCACATGATAGTGGGTACAATTGAATATCATATCAAATCTAGCTTGGAAACCTAGTGTTTTATTGCTGCACTCTTGGTGCTCAATGTCATGACCTCCATACGTTTTGCGCATATAAAATAAAACTACACAAGCTTCCCACAAAAAAAAACATGGTGCATAAAGCGACAGGTAAAGTATTTATGTATTGAAGACTAAAAAAAGAAGCAAATTATAAGGTGAAATCAATATTACCATAGTAGGTTGTGGTCAGGGATCTGCTGTAAGGATGGTAAGGAGAAGGACATTAAAAATAAAATTACAGTTCAACAAACACAGACGTCTTTCTTTCTTGAGGAAGGCATCTAGAATAAGTTACTGGGGCCCTGATGCGGTTTTCTGCCACTAATCATTTTTTCACTCACATTTCAGGATTTATGGCCCCCTCTCACTCACATTTCAGGATTTATGGCCCCCTCTTTTACCTATTGTTGGTGCATAAATTATCATTTAGATGTTAATATATCTTTCTCCCAGCCTTGTAGCCATTTCATATTTATCTCTCCATATTTATCTCTACCCATTGCACTCTTTCCAGACTTTCTACAAGTTTGAACAGCAAGTAATGTGTACTACTTTACATAAATTATGGTTGGTCTTTCCATAAGGCCATTTTTGAAGTACGTGTAAAGTGACTATGGCAGTGGTCTCCAAGAAGTCCCATCAATTATTTGTAATATTTGTCCCTGGGGAATGGTGAGATATAGTTCTAGAAAAGATGCTTACAATAATAAATCAAACGTTTTATCTTCTCAGCCCATGCTTGTAAATTACCCCTCGGATGCTCGGATTTTATAGATACATCACACATTATCCACTCTGATATGAGCTAAAATGCCTGACAAGGGAATTCATGCTGTAGAAACAATTTAGATGTCCTCGTATAACATCTTAAAGCCTTTGTTGACATTAGGTTTTCATTCATGGTTCCTAGATAGTTCTGTCCAATACCTCTCTATTTTTTTTTTATTCCGATGTTGATTTTTAATGTGACAGAATATGCAGCTAAACTTGATAAAAAAAAATCAATTACCCATGCAGTGGTCTTTAGACAGCGGACTGACCTAAAATTGACACTGTCATTGACACTGTCTTATGCTATGGATTCCTGTATGGTCAGCAAATTAAAACAATATTGATTCTCAATTCAAATCGGATGCATGCATTATTATTATTTTATAATCTGGTTTGCTCTATCTTTAGATGAAGGCGTGGATACATAAAAAGGGAGTAAAAATGAAAGAGGGAAGTCATCATAGGCTCCAGAAAACAGAGCTATCTTAATGTGCAGGCACTAATTACATAGGTTATATATTGTATTCAGCTTTAATACGGGGGAAATAATAATAATAATAATAATAATAGGGAAAGTAATAAAGCCACTTTAAAATAAAGCATTAATGAGTCATATAACTAAAGGCACACATAAGAACCTTCTGTTGAATTGATGTGGTTTATGAAGTACAACAGTTTACTATTGTTTCTAATAGTTATTTAAAATACTATTTTTAAACATATTTATCATTTTTTATGTTTTATGCTGTTCTTCTTTCCAAACATCTGTCTTGGTGTTTTTATGTCAAAATATATCTAGCAAACAAAATGACTAAAATCCATTAAAGCTTGTGTTCATTATGAAGTTATTTCATGTTGTTATATTGTGAAGGCATTCTGGACTGATGATGTCACAGCAATTTGTTCTTTAATGACCCTATAGGGTAATGGAATGTCTTTCTTATTTAAAATCATCAGCTCCGCAGAGCTTGACTAACACCATATAGAATGTTTAGCGCCTGTATATGGTTTTTCATAACCATATGAAGGTGTTAAAACATTACTTAGATCTAAATTAACATTGATACTATTAGCACTGACAATTTCTATATTAAATCAAATTCTGTCCTGTGTTAATGTATATACATTCCGGAAAAAAACATATTTAAGATTTGTTTTGCAAAACAGTTTATTTTCATAGGTGTACTTCAAAATTAAACAAATAATATTATAATAATAAATTTAGCTACTAGCAAACATTTGGTACCAGTTTTTGTGCATTGACCAGCTGTCCTGATTAGATGCCCAATTGTGCCACTTTTGCGTGACATAGGGAGCATGGGACAGTTGGGGAGATCCTTTGATCTAAGACAGGGTGGTGAACAATCAATAGTCCAATATCATTTACAATATCATCACAGATATATTACTATATCATCAACACATATTCACAAGTTTACACTTTGTCTCCTTGCAACTTTCGCTAAGTACTCTTCCCATTTCCAGATTGTCCCTCCTAACTACCCAATTTCATATATTCCCCTCATTTTTTCCACTGTGGGCCATGGGTAAATTTATCAACCCTCCTAAAAAAGGTTGGAGTTAAATCTTTAAAAGAAGCCAAAAGTGTTGCCACAAACCATAACTGAGGAAGATCCATGATAAGGTCCATCATTTCCTTCATTATCTCTGGTAGCCTTCTGACCACTCCTTTACCTCAAGCTGCACATCCTTCCTGTAGATCATGGATAAAGCTCACTTTCCATCTTCAAGAGACATCTCCGAATGGAGACCTTCAATATCCTGCCCTGGAACATAGTTGGACTTAATTCTTTAGTGAAACGTTAAAAAAAACTCTTACTTATCTACAGAAACAGGCACTGGACATTTTCTTTTTCAGGAAACCTACTGGAAAAATTGAGAGAATTCCACACTACTTCTGTATTCAAAAATATTGAAAGTTAATATAATTGATAGGATTTGTGACATGTATTAACTTAACTGAACTGATTCCTTGGTTTGTTGTGTAATAGCATTCAGGAGTCATTCAATTATATTCCCTATATTGCATTTCAGTGGTACATCTTTCACTTTATTTCAAATCATATATAGGAAATAAAGACACTCTTCTAAGATTATTAGCTTGCAAATCATTGCATTTGTTATACAGGAAAAGCTATAATCAATGTAATGTTCATTTTGATTAATATATTAACCAATTTAAAATTACAGTGCTATATTGAACATTCGTTACTTTAGTAGATTTTGAAACTGTTTTTAATAATATTAAGCATTTTATAAAGATCATTTAACAGAATTGAATTATTCACCCACCACTTCACCTAGTTCATTTAGATTATTAATAACGTACCTGTGTCTGTGTACACCTCTCTTTTGTGGCTGAGGTGGTCACCATTTTTCATAAAATAAGTGATTACAATTATTCCCTTTTAACAGTTATTCCTTTTTAACAGAAGTTAGGGTGTTGTCTGTCTATTAGGAGTGATATGCACTGTTAAAAAAAAAAAGCTCATGACTGCTTGGGTGTATAGCCTGGTAACCCAAAAACACCAATTACCATTACCCTTACAAAGGGCAGGACACACATTTGTAGTCAAGGAAGTTGACCACAGCTTTGGTGAACTCCAACCAGCAATAACTATAAACGTAACCATAAAATCATCTGTCAGGTGCCTAACAGTGCAGGTCACGCCATTAAACATCCACCAGACATGCCTCCCAAAGCCCATTCAGAAAGAACTTCCTGGTTACCGTATTTGCTCGATTATAAGACGAGTTTTTTTCCAGAGCAAATGCTCTGAAAAATACCCCTCGTCTTATAATCAGGGTCGTCTTATAATCAGACCTCAAATAGGTCTGACTATCAGACTAAGATCCAGATCCCCCGCAGTGATTCAGGGGACCTGGATCCGATGCAGCGGAAGTTGTCTACACGAATCGGGTAGAGCTCTACACGCTGTCCGGATTAAGCACCGGGGACTCAGATGCAGGGGACCTGGATCCTCCCCCCAAACTTACCAGTGCTTCTGAGTCCCCGGTGTTTAGTCCGGGCAGCGTGTTTTTTGGAAAACAAATTTTGTTTCCAGAAACAAAATAAATTGCAACTCACCCTAATTCATTCTCTCAAGCTCTTTCACACTATCTCTCATTCACGCTGTCTCACACTTTCACTTATACTCTCATTCAAGTTCTCTTACAATTTCATTCACTCTCTCTAAAAGTCTCTCTACCTTCTCCACTGAACGCTTCTGTGTCACTGTCTCCTTGCCTCCACATCTTCTCTTGCATCTTCTTGTTGTTCTGTCTTCTTTCTTCTGTGCTTTTTTCTTCTTTCTTTGTCCACTGCTCATTGTGACTTCTTTCTTTGTCTGCTTTGCCATTGACATGAGTCCCTGTGAGCTTCCAGAATGGGGGAAAGGCTGTACCCATGGCTCTACAATTTTGCGGAAGTTCACAGAGAGGCCAGAATAATGCAGATAGGCAAAGCTGTGCAGAAAAAACTATGTGCCAACAAAGCACACTACTCCACATTGTTAAAAAGCTGGCTCGGAGGGGATCTCCCTTTTAAAAGGCCCATTGGACAGGTAGTACAATCAGCTCCCTGTTATAGGGAAGAGGGGTTGCCCCCTAGATCTTTTGGCAAGATTAAGCTGCTGCCCATGGCCACAACTGTCAACAAGATGGAAATTTGCTGATATGTTCTTAAATTTTCATTGGGAAAAGGAGCATTTCAACTACAGGTAAAAACATCTGTGCACAACGAAAAAGCGAGTACATTCTTTGTCCAGATTGACATACGATTCAATACGAATTAAGCATTACACATTTGAGTTATATTTGCAACTGTAACTATGCAACTTACATCTTATTCAAAAAACACATTCTGATGGCTTTGATATCCTTTCTAAAGCTATGTAGAAATTACCAGAAGAAACTGAACATTTGCAGAACAGTTGTGTAAATTAAACATAGGTTCCAGTAATTTCTTACGTATTCCTCTAGTTGTTATAGATGCTTTAAGTGACTGATGCTGAGCTGGCAAATAGTGTGTTTACTTGCCAAAATGCTTAGCGTAACTAGACGAATATTAGTCTAAATAACTTAAGCATAAACCATTATATGCTGTGACTATCCATTGACAGCCAAAGTAAAACAATTTGGAATTTGTAGGGCTATTGGAGGTTATCTGTAATTGAATCAATAGGTGCCTTATTTGTTCATGACACAACTGCTTAGTTTTGCTTCACTGTCTTAATCTATACCCTTTGTAAGTTTGAGCCAGTTCTGAATTATTGGCCTGTGGTAACCCTTTGACAATATAATGTGCAGGAATAGAAATCTCTTTGCAAATCAAGAGTGACACATAAATGAGTCCTCAAATTGATCCTTCAGAATTTTCACTTCATTCCCTTTTTTATATATTTCAGGAATTTAGCACATTTTATTTTCCATCTCTAGAAAAAAATATCCTTTTTAAGCACATTGATATGTCTTTTTTTTTGAAAGTGTTCTTATTGGGATATTATTTTGAATTGCGAAGGAATGTGGATGTTTTCCAGCTCCCATTACCTAAAGAGAGGCCATTAATCAATCTGGATAGTCGCTAATGTAAATGGCACTTCAATGACAAAAGTAAACTCCATGGGTGCGCTCTTTAAGAATATTGCAAATTGGCAGCCATATTTTGTAACAAGTAGCAGTTTATAAATTAGATCTTGTGGATGAAAAATACTTTAGTTCCACACGCAAGCAAAATAAATAAATGAGATATTTCTTGGAAATGTATGAAATGTGTTGATAGTAAATATGTATCCTTTTAATTGGAATCAAATAATTATTTTCCCAGTTATGCGCCACTAAATCAAAATGAGATGTTTTATTTGTTATTTTCCTCGGTTGAAACTTCATCACTATACATCATTTTAATGTTCTTCTTCATCTTGCTGACTATAATTTTCCCCCAGGCCTGGATTTACCATAAATGCAAAGTAGGTATCTGCTTAGGTCACTGAGCTACTGAGCAGTAAGTTCATTGATGTATTTAGATTAGGCCTGACCAATACAGTAGAAGTGGGAGTGTGTAGACGTATTGGGTCTTTGTTTTTAATCTTTAAATGTATTTAACAATCCACTGCCATTCTCTATTAAAGGTTACAAAATCCTTTTTAGAAAAAAAAAAAGCTCACTGACACTTCGATGCAAAAAAAGCCCCTTCCTTTGTTTTGGTTGTGAAGTCAGTGTAAAAAAGTTAATTAATGAAGTATATAAAGCCCACCACGTTTCTTATCTCATCAGATAGGCACAGACCTTCATATTCCAACAGGGCTTGTTACAACAGAGAGCTCTAATGTCTCTAACAGGCCTATTGGACAGTGGGTCAACCAATAGAGTACCAGTTTATAAATTTCATCCTGCATTCCCGATAGCAAAAAATAAAATATGAGGCAAAAAATAAAGAATAATAAAAAAAATAATTAGGAATTAATAAACGCAAAAAAAAAAAAATACAATGGGCCCCAGACTTTCCATTTCCTGCTTTCAAACCTTAGAAACCATATGTGAGAAATGGAGATCAATGTGTGAAGTCACTCTGAGCCCTAACTTCAGTGATCATAAAAATACATTTCTGTAGCGTTTCTGACCCACTACCGAAACTCTTGCATGTTTAAGTATAAACACAGTGGCAGCAATCAGGTAAGGAAGAGACTGGTCAGCAACACCTCTCTATATGTGGGAAAAATGTCTTATTCCTTCATGGAAGTCTACTACCATGCCTCGCCAAAGAGTTTTATCCCAACTTGAACCCCTATCTCACTGAGCTTGGTATGGGAAAGGAAGAGAAGGCTTATTAGCCTCCCCACGCTTTGGAGAGGAGAGGGGGAACACTTGCCGGCTCCCTCTAAGTTATAAAGGGTTCTGGAGTCTGATTTTTTTTTACTTTCTCTTATAGTTTTGTAATTATTAGCTACTAGGTTGCTGTTGGTTTTCAACTTGCATTAACTTGACTGGGTTGCATCAACATGACTGTTACATTTGTGTTGAATGTGAATATATTGCAGCAACATTTTGCCTAGCTGTTGCAAACGCACCTTGACTGTTGACTTGCATTCACTCAACCTTTAGTAAACGGACCCAAAAGTGAGGTCAAATGCAGCTACAAATGGAAATCTGTTACAGAGTTAAACAAGAACAAAAGTAAATGAAAAAAAAATAAAATATATATATATATATATATATATATATATATAATAAACACACACACATATATACATGTTTTGGCTTGATTTCGGCAGGACTAAGCAAATTTGGTAAATATGATCTCTTTATTGGCTAATTGAAGAATAATGTATTGCAAGATGTGAAGACTATCTAGGTCTCGTCTTTCGGGTATACAATGCCTGAAAAGGAGACTTAGATAGCCTAGAAAGGCTGGAATCCATTTTACTTCAGTTAGCCAAAAAAAGTATCATCTTTCCCAAATTTCCCCTTTTTCTTTCGTTGGCTCACACAGTAAAACTCTTTACTTTTGGTAGGACTGAAATGATGTGCAGTTAGTACCGTTACCTTGTGTTCTATCTTTTTGAAAGTGTGCATTTTTTTTTTTAGAAAGCTCAGTATTTGAAAATTAACAGCTGGATAGACTAGATGCTGACATTACTGTACAGAAAATAGTGTACACTTTTCCAGTCCTCTGACCTCCCCTTGTTCCCACTTTCCCTTTTTTCATTAATCACTCTGCGGGTCATCTATTCCTTCACCTTTACATAAGCAGAGCCTTCACTGAACCAACACTATTAATCTCTACTGCACTGCAGTTCACTTCCAAAGCTAAAGAAACCTCACATATATTGAGTAGATAAAAACTCACTCAGTAAGAGGACGTCATTGTACCTTCAACATGTGCTTTAAAAGTAAGTTACTTTACCAATGTTTTATTTGAAGATTCAGTCTATTTCTACTTCTGAAATAACTTTTTTTTTTCTCTTTCAAACTCTTTTGAACAGCTTATCGTTTTTCATTATACATCATGTAATGGTGAATCTCTCACTAAGCTAAGAATGTGAACCTGAATCTTTTGAGGGCTACAGTTCTCCCAGTAGTTTTTGGATACTGTGTATATACTGTATACTGTTTTGGATACTGTATATATATATATATATACTTACCTATTATATACATTAAAGTGCGTATGATGGCTGGAATATCCTTTTAACAGTGTGTACTACTGGGCTTATGCAAATTAATAACTCATACATCCTTGGGATTCATTAATCTTGAAGTTTGGAGGTAAATTGGCGCTTTCTGACTTTGCCATATCCAAGGCAGAACCTACCCTACTTAATGCATAATTAATGGCCATCATTTTGCATACATACAAACTTGAAGTGAATTTCTTTGATTAGACTGCCAGGGTACTATGTGTTTAAATTATGACATATCATATATATGACATCATATATCCACTATATTACTATTCATCCAGTTTCACTGAGAATTCCCATATTCTTCTTTTTTCCTTATTGAATTCTTTTACAAAATAGAAAAAAGTTAACAGTTTTACAATAAAAAAGAAAAACATATAAACAAAAACTAAGTTACATACAACATGCCAAGCTGCTAATATGGTAATTCAAGAAGTCAGTGTTAGGCTTATAATGTTAAATTGATATTAATGGAAGGGGGTGTACCATTAATTAATTAATCATTAATATTAATCTTAGTATATAGATCTAGTATTTTAAAGCATGGGAGTTGTGAGTTACTGTTTTTTCTTCAAATTTTTACATGAACTATAATGTAGGTTTTTAAAGAGGAAATTTTTTGGAAAATTTAAGTGGAGCAAAGCAATTTCTGGAGAGTTTTGAATGTTACTTTTAATAAGTATGTCAATTCTTGAAATATCCAATCCCATAATATTTTAATTTTAGCACAGCTCCACCAAATATGTATTGGATTTCATACTTCTATATTACATATCCAACATGAATATGAGGAAGATGGATACATTTTATGTATTACAGTTGGAATTTAGTGACCTTATAATAATAATATAATAATGTATTATTAATTCAATTTAAGTATTGTCCCTTCTTAAACCCATTCTTAAACCTATCCCTTGAATAAGTGTTTATATATATATATATATATATATATATATATATATATATATATACACACTGTATAACTTAGTGCGAATACACTTTAAAAAAATAAAACTGACCCTGGTCTAGTAACACTTGCAAGGATATTTTAATTGCTAACCTCAGCTTTTTCCACCTAAATAATCAGCAGACAGGTGATTTGATTTTAACTGCTCGATCAGAATTTTTAAGTTAAATTGCATGAAATAATTAATTTTGTCCCTATTGTTTCTGGATAGGTCCAGGAAAACTTTAAAGTCTTTGAATTTCTTTTGGTAAAAGTTTGTTCCCATTAAATTTGTTCAATACTTTTTTTCTGAGTATAAAGGAGTAAAGCCTTATCATGGCCTCTCTTGGCAAATTCTTTGATATTCCTTTTGGTTTCTGAATGTTATGGATCATTTCCTGTAGGAAATCTTTTGAATTGTCGATTTTCCAGTACATAGACCAAAAAAGTAATCTTCCAGTTGATCCTGCTTGATGTCTTCTGTTATTCTAAGTCTCAAGTTAATTCTTCAGTCTCTGTCCTCCATGTTGTTTGTAAATCCTTTATCCTTGTTTGTCAATTGCTAATCTTCTCTTCTGCTTGGTAAATGGTAACTTGCATTTTTTCAACCTTATCCTAATTATTAGATATTTTCTGCTCCAATTTCAATAAGTAATCCAGTATTTGTTCAGATATTTTGCTATTTGATCAAGCTGTTTGACCAGAAGTTTGAGGTTCATAACCAGATAAACTCATCTCATTGGGGTTTTGTATTATCCAAATATCATGGGATTATGGAAGACTCCAGGGTTTCAAGGGAACTTCCCAGGGATAGGACTTCCCAGGAATAGGGGAAAAGATCGAAGCTATCTTCTTTTCTTTCCTAACTTCTGTTCATTTATTTTCTTTTTTTTCTGCTTCTTTGCCAATTGTTAATATTCTTGTCTTTTTTTATTTGCTATTACAAATAAACTGATATTTCAAGCACAACCTTTAGCCTGTAGTTTTTGCCATATCTGCTAATACTAACAACACTATGTCATAAACAGTAGAATTTGTACAACTGTAACCTTAAAAGAAATCTAATAGCTAAAATGAGTAATTAAAATTAAATTTGGATTGACTTTGGCGAATAAAATCAATGTGAGGAATCAATATTTCACAGCTGAGTCTTAAGATAAATAATTGTCCTGTCTAGTAACTGGTGTCATAAAGCAAATGTTTTTATTATATATTTTTGTAGAAAAAAAGATAGTTGATTTCATTTTAGCCAATGTTGATAATAGCAATAATAATTTCCTTAAACTAAATAAATCTTGTTTAATTCATCCCTTTTTAGCACAAAAAGGGGTAGTTATTCCTAGCCTTCTTAAGGAGGTTTTTATATTTGATAGCGCTTACTGTACCGGTATTCTCCATCTTTATCATAATGCGCCCAGTCTCAAAGTGCTGAGCACTGGGATAAAATATCTGCCCCAAAAGTTGGTGAGCAGAACATGGAGCATGAGGGTGTGTGCTGATAGAAGTATACCCCTTGCACTTTGTCACTGCTGTAACTAAGGTACTTGGCTCCTAGAGACAAAAGGTCCTTAAATATGTCACATCTTCCAGTAATAGGTAATAGGAGGCACTGAATTGCTGCCACGGAGCTCAAATGCACCCCACACCTTGCAGTAGACTTGCAATGATTTGGACTATTTTTTCATTTTGTATTTGATCAGTTTGTTACCTGTCATTTTGGTTCAGATGAAAAACATTTTGAAACAAAATTTGTTCTCATGATCTTTCACACTCTCTCACTCACTCTATTTTACTCACACTCTCTTATACTTACATTCATTCTTTCTCACGCTTTCCCTGAATGTCTCTCTACTTTCTCAGCCGAGTCTTCTTTGCATTTACTATTGCATCTTCTTTCTGCATCCTCTGCTCCTTGTGTCTTTTTTCTTTGTTGTCTTCTTAGTGGACGTGGCCTCCGAGCGAACTTCTGCAAAATGGTGGAGCCTCCAGGTACACCCTCTCCCCCAATTAGCGGAACATGGAGAGGCTGTCCCTGTGGCATCCTTTTGCAAAATTGCACCAGGAGGCCAGAATAATGAAGACTGAGTTGCTGGGGACAACTGACCCATCTAAGTTTTAACCTTGCAATATTTCCTCTTCTTCTTCTTCTTCAGTGTCTTGACACACACCTCTGACATTACCTGTGATTCATACAGTTGAATATTTATTTGTCTAATTCCAGTATCTCAATATTTCAACATGTCCCAAAACTGTACAGAGGTTGGATCTACAACAACCATGGAGCGCATATACATGGGGAGAAACAAAAACAACAGCGAGACGGACGAAACCCAGAAATAAAGGAGTATTTAACCAAAGCACGGACACAAAACACATCAATTAATTCTCACGGACTGCACACATTAATCTACTTGATTTTCTCCTGAAGAAGCCAGCGAACTACTGGCGAAAAGCGTAGAGAACATTTCTTTGAGAGAGTGATCTTCAACAGTGGACTTGGGACTTTGGTTTACATTGCGTTTTTGCACACCATTTGTATATAGCTGTGCCCTTCTCAACTGTAAGTGTATCCAGACCTCCCTCTTTCCTGAACTGTGAAGATACTGCACCATTTGTGGTCTTTTTGTTTTTATAGATTTTAGAAGATACAAATTACACTATTATTGTTGTTTTTGCTTCTCCCCATGTATTGTCCATGGTTGTCCATGTATTGTCCATGTATTGCTCCATGGTTGTCGTATTGTGTTTTTGAGCATCTTGAGGAAGAGCGTTTATTGGAGGCTGCTATCTTGGGGAGTATCTATGATTACTATTATTTTTTGCACTTTTACACGGGGAATTTGGATTGCGTTTGTCTATATTCAGAAGTTGGATCTAACCAGACTGAAGTGTGAATAAAACTTTTTAGATTTTGTTTTAGATTTTCTTATCATATGTCCAGATATATGAATTGTTTATTTATTTATTTTTTTGGCTTAATACTACTATGTATTTATTCAGGGCCAGAATGAGTGACAAGGCAGCCCTAACACTTTCATGTTGGCAGCTGCAAAATGAGTGAGAGGCTGTTTGTTACATTTTAATGCACACTGCAGTAAATGAACTGTCACTCCAGTGTATTAGTATGGAGCGATCTCAGCCAGCAGCCATGGTGAACTTGATTCCCTTGGCAACAAGCCTTAAGATCAATGTTCAATGTTGAAAAATCTTGGAAGGTCAATACCTAAGTGTTTCATGGTTTGCCAGTTAGGGTAAGCTGTCAAGATCTCTATCTTGGCTGTGTAGTCCAACAATTTGATGATGTCTATTCTTGATATGGGTTGTCTTGCGATCTTTCTAGTCTTGTCCTATGTGCCCTTTCAATCTAGATGCTTTTGATCGCCCTCCAGCTGTAGAGCTCTTAGAAAGCATGATTGCAAGACACTTATTAGGTTAGGAATCTTGACTGATTCTGGCAGCCCAATAAAGTTGTTGGACCTACTACTATTTTCCAGATCATCTATTTTGTCTGTTAGAAGGGCTTGGACTTGAACATGTTACACAATGGTTATCGGACCCAGTTATGCATACATGACCACCTCTTAAGTCATATTGGGACCTTTGCAGAAAGAAGATCTTCATTGGTGGTCCATACACTAAGCAATTTCCCCCTCTCTTTGGGAGGGATCTGAAGGACACAAAAATGACCGTATGCACCGACCCTGTCTGCATACAGTCATGCACCCCCAAGTTTACCCTCCTCCCTGAACCCTCTGTGCACAAGCTGATGATGACCCCATCAAGGGCACGGATGCTCAGATTCTAGTCATCAGAATAAGTGAGTATACTTGTCTTCTCACCTACATCACCTTGCTGCTTATGAGAGAGCCCGGATTATGTGGCTGTCCCTCTGCAGGGTTCTTGGGCCGAGCTCTCCCCTAATCAGCGTGGCTCTCCTAAGTAGGCCTTTGCGTTCACTGTATACCATGCAGACCTTCTTGC
This sequence comes from Spea multiplicata, assembly GCA_009364415.1. Taxonomy (NCBI): domain Eukaryota; kingdom Metazoa; phylum Chordata; class Amphibia; order Anura; family Pelobatidae; genus Spea; species Spea multiplicata. Next base: position 85,207 of record VKOC01016327.1, read on the forward strand.
AATTACAAGTTGCTGGTTTTTTAGTTAATTTTCCTTGTGTCTTGCCACGTAGCCAAAATAAAATATGACTAACTGAGATGGCTTCACCCTGAATATGTTTTAAGTAATTACATTGTCATTATTAGCTTTTATTCTGATTGATAATGTACTGCTAACAAATGGCTTTATAAGGTACAACTTTACACAAACTGTACTGTGAATAAAAAGCAAAAGGGAAAGTTGTGTTATCACCATAACAAGTAATGGAAAGGTCCAATAATCTACAAATATAATAACACAATTGCTGGTTGTTATGATGATTAGTTTTACCTGGATTTGTTTTCATATATAACCAACAAAAGGGTTTAAGTTTCATTGATGGCTCCTCTGAAGTTCTTTATTTTGTCCTTAGCAATAAAGGATAATCTAGAATGTCTCGAAACAAATTGAGAAACTGTAAGATGTACCTTTAATGCTTCAAAAATCACTATTTAGAAAAAAGTATATGCAATAATAAAGCTCTAAAAGTAGTTGTTGATTTTACAAGGACAGGTATTTATATCTGATATTTTAATGCCAATATACTTATAATTATAAAGCGTACCACATGAAAACATAATAACTTAAATAACACTGACAATAAATTAATATATACTGGGTGCTATTTTCAACAAGTATACAATTATCCATATATTAGTATATATTGTATATTCATTTATACATACCTACCAAAAAGGAACAAACAAAAGTGGAGTGTGCGCTTAGTACAAATTATGTGCAAATAAATTTAAAAAATGGAACCTTAACTTTCATGCATAATATTCCAAGTGTAGACATAAAAGAAAAAAGATAAACAAAACATAGTGTGATATGCTTAAATGAACAAAATAAAAAAGTGAATGTTGGTAATCATCACTCACTCTCTATAGAGCAGCTGACTGCTCATGAATTCCACTTGAAGACTCTTTGTTTGTTCTTTCAGAGACCAGGTTTTCAGGGTTGTCATTCAACAAAGGCAGAAAAACATTGCCATAAATAGAAATAGAAAAAATAGAGTGAAAATCTTAAATTTACATATTAAAATAAAATCAATGTCTGTCAGACTCCTCTCCGTTCATACTATGCATTTCACCTCCCGTTGGGCATCCTCTGGAAGTTCTAAGTGCACAATCCACTTTTGTTTTTGAATATATTTTAGTGTGCTGGTTTAGACACCAGAGGGAAATTACAGCTGGTGTGACTAAAGGTACAGTTTTCTTTTACAGAATTAAAAATACATAGCATGCATAGCAAACATATTTGTGTATCTAAGAAACGTTGTCCTTAGTCCTGTCCACCCTTCCCCCAAGTTTTGGTTAGTTTTAGTGGTCAGTTTATGGTCAGGTTGTTCTTTCCTATCTGTTCTCTCTGTTTAATTGTCACAGTAGCGGTGTTGTTCCCCCTGGCCAGAGCTTATGAATTTTTGATCTAGGAGTTTGTCCTACGGGCTTGGGGATGTGTGTCCTGAAGAAAGCTGATGGCATTGGATGGATATGGTGTTTTGGGGGGGGGGGGGTTAATAAAGCTGTGGCTTAAACTCTACCCATACCAATTGTGTTGTGTCTTTTATTCAGGCTATTGGGTGAGCTTATTGTTTGGGCTATAGGCCTAAGCATTCATGCTCCCAATGCTGCCTTCATTGTCCCTTGCCCCAGATCTTCCATGATCTGCCACACTAGCCTATTCAGGTAGTGCCAAGGTTCAATCCTGAACATGGATTGAAGACATGGCACAGAACACATAAAAGCAAAGGCAAAATGATCAGTTATTTTTGTTGTTGTTGTTTGTGGGTTTTTATTGTTTCACTGATACCTGTTAAAAATGAGACATGTTTCCTCCATCAAGTCACTTAATGGGGGTTCACATGAAAGCAAAAGAAATGTTTATCAGCAAATCACACAAGAAAGAAAAGCATTTAAGAGTCTCGGTTGCATCATAAATCATAAAAGCCACAGAATATTCTTATATCTTTTTATCTGCAGTAAATAACTAATCATTGCGCTGTGCATGGTTTTTCCCAGGAGCAGAAGAATTATAGTTTCTTTATATTGTTAATAGTATTGGATTCCTACATAGAGAATATTGGCATTCTTGGGTTTCTATTAAATACCTAGGGACGTCAGACGCAAGCTTGCAGTAAATATGTAGGATTATTGGGGATCAGACTGTGATGCACATCTAGGGACATTAATATATACCATTTGGTAAATCTACAGGAGTGTAGTACTATTTAGCTCAGTAGCATGTCAGGCCAGAGCATACAAACAGGCGAGATTTGCTCTGGCTGTCAACATCTGTCTATATGTATTTATATATGTATATGTGCCCATACATTGTCATTGTCTTTTGCATAATTTTTATTTAGCACTAATTTTAAAATGGGAGATAGAGAATAATTATAAGCACTGGCATAACTACAGGGGTCAGGTATGTGAGCAAAGTATGGCTTTGTGTTATCCAAATGTTAGCAAGTAGAGTGAACCCTCTATTGAAATTACTGGACTTTTGAGTGCCGTCTGCTTTGTATCTGGTATAGTAGCTGCTCAGCCACCACTCACTAAATAGGAGAGGTTATAGATCTTAACCCACCTCACTTACTAAGACATTTATCAGTTGCTATTATACATGGGCCCTTGGGAGCAAGGAGATTTATGCAGGGGAGTTGGAAATAAGACAGGGGTTTCGCAATGGATGGCATTGGACATGTGATAACAAAAAAATCAATGATGGCCGTTTATCTTTGGTCTCCAGAAGGTATATTGAAAATGAGCAAAAAAAAGCAAGTATTGTGAATGCAATATATATAATTTAGTTATACATATAAACTCTAAATATCACAATCAGAAATTCAATTTACAACATGATATGATAGAATGACAATTGAAACATGTTTATTTTTACCGGATTTGTTTATAGGACTAAAGGTTTCAATCACTGCTATCATCTTTATCTAAAATTAATTTTATTACAGTTTTGGGTGGTTACTTTCTATAGGGATCACATAACTTCTGCCTATGTAAAATATTGTAAGTGACCATTTTCATAGTACAAAAAACACCTTCTTTGTTATCTCTTGGCGATTTGCCTTTATCTCTACTCCTACTTATCGCTATTATCTTTCCCTCTTCTCATCTCTCCTCTCTCATTATCTTCTCCTTCTCTCCCATTCTTTTGACTATTTATTATCTCTTTATTATGTCTTTCTCTCAATTTCTTTTACAATCTAATCTATTTTTTATTATCTCTCCCCTTTTTCCCTATCTTTTTTTCTTATTAACTCCCCTTGTCACACTGCTATGTCCCCGTTAACATATTCATGCGTGTCTAGGTGGCATAAATGGTGCTTGTGACGAATCCAAACTGCAACAGCTGCAAGTATCATCTCAGCCCCACCTCCTGGGAGAAAGGTCCTACATGTGTCTAGATGCCCATCACTACTAGAGCACTCCTGCTCTACACTCTCATATGCTCCTTGCCAATGGAGGGGTATGGCCAACTGCGCATACCATTTAGAAGCATAGGCGTTGCTGTGGTAATGCCATAACAATGCATAAACACCGCATACCTGTGGACATGCTTGCCAATAATAAATCACCTGCTCTTTAAAAAACTGCATCTCTTCCTCCAGACTCTGTTTCGTCACACATTTCTGCTAAATGAATCTGTGTCCAGTGTTCCTATGTTTTTTGACCTTTTGCCTGACTATGTTAGATCTGAACCTCAGACTGCCTTGCCTCTTTTGTACAATGCTACTGGATTGTCTATGCTACCCTTGTGCACAGATCCACAGTCCCACTTGTTGTTCTATCTCCAGCCTTGCGTTTTACTGGTCTCTCGTAATGCTGTCAGAAATTGATGCTGAGTGCTAGACATGATGTCATATCCCGCCACTCAGCAATCAATTTCCGACAGCATCAGAAGGGTGCAGCGAATAGCTGTATAGCTAGTCACAGCACTCTCTTCCCGCTATCCTGTCTGGGTAATGATAGACTCTGGGAGCTAGCTCCGCGCTGGATTATTCAGGTAATACACATATCTGCTGTAGAGCTGCCTTCTCTCTGTTAATTAATCCCGAGCTCACAGGCAGCAGTTTATGACAGCAAAGGAGCAGCTCAGGATATTTCATGTAAATCTACTACAGCATAAGGGTGGTTTTGTTGGTCCTTTATTGTGCAAATTTTAACGCATCGACATTTCCTCATTTAGTAAATAAGAACGTTATTCTTTGATATCTTTGACCGCGAAAGCACGACGCAATGGCTAGTTCCTTCCTCTGCTGCCCTAGCCTCTTAGTAAAACACACAATAGCATAGCATCCATTTATATTTAGTGTTGCTATGGAGCCGACATAAAATGCCTTTTTTTTCTACATGCCTATTTTGTTACATTATTATCCACAAAATGATCTAACAGAAATCCAAGTGTTAAAAATGGCCATTACCAGTCTCTATCATTGAACTATATTTCTACTTGGAATGCCTAAATATTAGAAATATTGGATGATTAAGATTGATGTTTGTAATCAGCTTTGTAATAAACTGCACGAAAATAAATGAAGAAATCTTTAAACCATCCATAAAGCAAACAGTCTTACAAGGTCCTCATAGTGCCCTTGCAAATCCTTGAGTTAATCCATTTATTTTACACTTCAGATTATTTTAGCTCTAAACAGTACTTCCCTCTCTTCATCCACTTAAGGATTCTTTGCCTATTAGGTGAAGGATGTTCACATTGCACTGCATACATTTCACTGGACAGCGAGTTTTATCTGTTTCAACAAACACGCCGGTGTTAATTAGGCATCATAGGGGGTGTGATTGTGAGAAGGGATGCTGACTGTCGCTGATCAATACCTGCAGCACAGACTGTTCTAATAGCAAATATTCCATGGAATGTGTGTATATATATATATATATATATATATATATATATATATCTATTATATATATATATATATATATATATATATATATTATATATATATATATGTCATAATTCAGCCCTATTTTAAATTACATTATGAACCCAGTCCCAGGGTAGGGAAAATAGGGGAAAATATTTGACAATCAAAAATGACAATCTTAAAACATGCTGATATAGAATAATTAGAGGGCTATCTTACAATCTAGAGATAGTAGATACTAGAGATAGTATGTATACAAATGCATTTATTTATTAAAGCCTAAACATTTCAACACACTTTTTGTTGTTTGAGTGTATAGATTCTACGGTGTTTTCTGCTATTCTACGCTCTATTCAAAAATTATATTTCAATGAAAAAATTGGCAAGATATTTAATATGAAATATATATGTATATATGGAGATTTAGAAGATTTTTATTACAATTGTTTACTGTTTTTATGGAAATGTTACACAGGGATTCATGGTTTCCAAGAGCTATTGGTATATAGAGATGTGGGAGATATATCAATTTATCAATTGTTTGTAATAATGTTGCCACAGAAGAGTATTCAATTTATTGGTTCCTACCTAAAATTGGCAGGAACTTTAAGACTGATGCCGTAACGGTCAAAGTGATTGACCTGGTATGTTAGTGTTCGACTTTACCTGTCTCAGGTCAGAAGGTGCTAGCCCTCCCCCATCAGTAACTACCAGGATAGGTGAGCATTATAAGGCCAAAAATGACTAATCACAAAGGTAATTTATTATGAGAACTTGATCTTACAACACCTGATAAAAAGGATAGCGTGTATGAGCTTTTATTAAGCGTTTGATTCCATCTATGTTCTTTTTTGTAGTATTTATTTTATTATATTATTTTTCTTTGCATTGTTTTTTATCTGGGGATTAGGTTATTTCTTTTATTGTTCCATAAATGACTGCGGTTAGTGTACTGTTTGATAGGATGTTATATTCTACCCTAACAGCGCTATTATTTCAACAATAATCCATGAGAAGAGATATACTGCCTTAGAGGATTATGATGGAAGCTGTGTTGTGCAAAGATTATATGCTTGCTTTATTAGGAACACTAAAATGTCTCCTGGACTTCTTTCTTTCTTGATTTGTGCCACAAAGAGATAATCAGCACTGCATGTGAATTATTATTTTATATCGTATGTTCATTCATTTTTTTGTCTGTGGTGTATATTTTGCACTTAAATAGCCCCGCCACATCTGGTTCTTAATTATTAATCTGGTTATATGAATGAGGGTTGATGGGAAAAATAAACAGGCAGGGGTCATCTTTTTTTTGGAGGGCTGAACTGAGCTGTGCATATATATTTATTTTTTTTCTGTGACCATCCAGAGAATTTAATTATACTATTCAAGGCGTCAGGGAAAACTGACTTATGGTCATGTATCAGTCAAGGTGGTAATGGGAATATGATTTTGGCTTTATTTACTTAGTTAAGGATGATGGATATCCAATGGAAGCTTTTATGTAATGCATCTCAAATCAGTTGTCTTTGATGATGGATTTTACATGACATGTGAAATCAACACTACAGTAAACCAGCTTCCAGGAACACTTGGAGCCTTAATCAGTAACTGTCATAAATAAGTGATCCTTTTGAGCAGAGATTGGATTTTTTTGTTACGGTATATTCGATGCATACCTATACAAGTAAGTGTATTAATTTATAAATATCTAATGATATTTGCTACTAAGAATGAATGGATGACTACAGTTGTATACATCTTTTATTTAATGGTTGCTATTTCATACACTAAATATATTAACTATAAGTCAAAGCAAATAAAGATAAAAGCAAATGGATATAATAGGTTGTTATTTATATTTAAGCAAGTTATCGTTTTAAATGTTTATTATTGTGAATCTATCATATTTGCTCGATTATAAGATGACCATGATTATAAGACTTCCCAAAATGTGAATATTAATTTAAGAAAAAAAAGCCTGACTATATGACTACCCTATAGGAAAAAGGTTTACTAGTATACCCCCTATATGCCACTCTGACCCCCAAATATGCCACTCTGACCCCCAGATACGCCTTATATCCCCCTTTATGCCATTCTGCCTCCCCCCTGTTATGCCACTCTGCCCCCCATGCTGCTGCCCGGCACTTTGGCTGGGGCCTCTATGATGAAGCGCCAGAATGACATGACCTTACGGCGCTCCGTCATAGAAGCCCCGGCGGAAGTGCCAGGCAGCAGCGGAGGTTGTCTGCGCGCATCACACAAACGTCCATCGGCTGCCAGAGAGGTGGATCCAGGTCCCCTGCAGCTCTGCAGGGGATCTGGATCTTAGTCTTATAGTCAGACCTCTATTTGAGACCTCTATATAAAATGACCTTGAATATAAGGTGAGGGGCATTTACTCTAAAATTCAGGTATTACCATGGGGAAAAAAGCTTCTTTATAAGTAAATATTTTATGATAAGATTTGGGTCTATTCACTAAGTTCAGTGCAGTTAAGGGTTCATATCCTGCATGCTGGTGGATTGTTATTTTTCCCAAGTGTTAATGCGAGTTGGCTTAAGTGAATTTGCGAGTTCAACTTGTTCAAACTTGCAAACTCACATTTTATTTGTGCCAAGAAGATGCAGAAGTGGAAGTGGTCAGCAAAGAAGGTAGGAAAACATTTAGAGAGCATGAGAGAGTGAACGAGAATGAGAGTGTGATAGTAAGTGAGAGTGTGAGTGAAAGGGCCCACAAATTTCAGATGAAAATTCTCAGCATTTTGCCATGTTTTCATCCACCTTGTGGGCGCCTGGCCTCATTTTTATTGCTTTGTACAAATAGCCGAATGCAAAGTCTAATACGTATATATAAATAAATTGGACTTCTTTTGTGACTACCTTGATATATAAATTTCCACGGTTATCTACACTGGCTTTATATGAAATCTATGTTAATGTACAACCACGTCTATTGGATAAGTTTACGAAGGAGGTGGAGGCTCTTAAGAAAATTATTTAGTTTTTGTTACTACTTGATTTAACATATAATATATATTTTTTATTGTATCAATAGTTTAATTTGTCCTGAAAAGTGCAGATTTCCCTAGCTAAAGTATAAGCTGTTTGTAAAGTTGTCACCTATATTAACCCAGTGTCCCGGATGGGGAGATGTGCCCTGGCCCTTAAAAGAGTTACAAATAATCTTCATGAACTTTAGAATAACTAAATTAATTTATTGCAACCACCTATAGTGTTTTTTTTGTGTGAATCAGTGTAATTCTTTTGAAGATATATATATTTAAATGTTTACCTTAGAGAATCTAAAGTCTGTGGAAAGTGACACGAATAGAAGTACCTAATCAATTCTTCTCCATTCTTCTCTCCATTGTCACATAAGATGTCTAAATTTATCAACAACAATCAGCCTCTTAGCAACTCGGGAGAGGTGACTTAATATGGATGGATAGTCATGCAGAGCTTGTGAACAGGAACTTAAGATTGCTGTTCCCATAGCATTCACATAAGGGGAGGTTTACATATTGTTTATGTTAATCTTTAAACCCCGTTATTTAGGTTTATTTGGTGTAAAAGGTACGATTTTGGAAAATAGATTCGGTCTGATGAATGCTAAGGTGCATGTGTGAAACTCAAGTCAGCTTTCAAGGAAAAAACGGAAAGTCCTGAAACTATAAATGCAAGGGTAGAATGGGTAGAGATTAAACAAACGATAATTCTAATATACCCACATAAATAATTTATATGAAAAGGGACAGCAAAGGGTTAACAAAAGGTGAGATGCAGGGGTTAATTATGCCCCTGGAAATGTAGCAGTTCACAATGACCAGAATGGTTTGTTACAGATACACAGCAATCCTCTGATACCATTTTATTTGCAGTATGTCACTATTAATGAGTATACTGCTATTCTCTTGCGCAGTATATTATAAAGTAATGTACATTAATCTTGCCATGGGTTTCTGCCTCCAGGCAGAGATTCAGTTTGGTGTATTTCCTGGTGATGGCATTATCAGTAATGAGCTAAACAAATATGAGACTCAATGTCTGACATATAGCACGCTGACGGATAACAGTAATCCCTCTACATTAATGTTGAAGCATTATTTTGGAGCAGACTGTAAACTCAACTAACAAGACTTAACTAAGGGTACATACCCTCTCATGATAACGCTTGCAAAACAACTTGCATATTCACTAAAATGTGGATGCACTAAGAGAACTCGTGTGTCCATGTCTGGAATTTGTTAAACTTTTTTCTTCCATTGCAATACATATAATTAATAATAATAAACTATTTAAAAAATCTTCAAACTGTGTTTCCCCTTATTTAGGATCAAATATTTTTCAGCCACAATGTGTTTTGGGGGAAGGGTTATTAAATTAACCTAGGTGAGGTATATTCCTTAAGTATACCCTTCCCGCCCCTATCCTCTGCTCAGGGGGATAAGGAAACATATTATTATAAAATGACACTCTTGGTGGCACAGACCCCAAGCCCTGCCTCCCCTTCACCACAGTGGAATTGGACAGGGTTAAAATAAATTAAGAGGATCCTAAATTTAAGTGCATCCATGGGCCTCAACCTCTTGTATTGTAAAAAAAAAAAAAAAAAAAAAAAAAAAAAAAAAAAAGAATACTAAAAAAGTATGCCTTGTAGGACCCTGTCCAAAAATTTGCAAAGAGATCATCGCTCAGTTTTGGCTCAAGGAAAGGGGTCATGAAAACAATAAAAGAATAAAAAGATGGCTGACACAAAATAAGGAGAAAACAATGCCAAAAAATCAAAATAAGCCATCATCATGGAACTCGAGGTCTGAAGTGTGTGATCTCCCCAACCACCGCCTAAACACCCACTAACTCTGTGTCAGATCTAGCCGAGCCTGCCTCTTGAGACCTTCCCCAGACAGCACACACACATCCGGGCAGGCAGATAAAGCCACACATGGGTCAGGGGTTGTTTTCAGGGCCCCTCCATTCCCTGGGAGCACAGGGGAATCTTTCAACCTCTCCCTTCCACAGTCTTCCTGATTGTCAGGCTCCGGGAGCTTTAAATGCCCATCACCTGTACCTGATGCAGGCTTTGTAGAAATCCCGTACTGGATCCTGCAGACATCTAGTCACTTGTAATAGCTGGCATAGATTTTCCAATGGAAGGGGGAATGGAGCATTGGGTCCAAAAGCGAAACAAACCATCTCCTTGGGCTTGGGGCTTACAGTTTCACACTACATACAGACAACTTTGAGCTACAGTATACATGATTTTGCTCAAAATGTAAAGAGGATTTTACTTTCTACTTTGCCTTTACTAATAAAAAAGTGAGGTAAGTGTGCAGGAATTCATATTTTTGCTTTAGAGGAAATTCTAGTGGAGCTTTAGTAGACAATTTTACACCAGAATTTTATGGAGAAAATGAATGCGAACATCAGGTAGAGCTGTTTTTGTAGGTTTTATCTATGCTTTTTTCTGATTGGAACTTACAGTGTTTGGCCCAGAGCCCTGCTTCCCTAAGTTTCCAGTACAGTTTATTAGTTTTCTGAACAAGGAAGTAGTGTCTGGCCATGTCAACTAACCACCCATTCCTTACCTATTTCTCATTACTTTCTGCCCACGAATAGCTCTCTGGGGTAGCCTCATCCATACATTTAGAAGCCAAAAAAGTTCTGTGTAGAATATCATGGGAACTTCCTGGGTAGAGGCAACACCACTTTCAACAAAGTTATAAACAATGTAAAAATAACATTGAATTTTTGCAGAAAATATATTTTAATCATGAATCTCATGATTCAAAAACAGGTCTCAAATTCACATGGGCAAAGATCTGTGGAAAAATTTAATGGTGTGCCATTTTTATTAGACCAAGTTTTTTTTATACAAGTTATGTATAATTATTTTATTTAGAGGGACCCTGCATTTGTAGTAATTGTTCTCATGGTCAGAAATAGAACCGCCAGGATCGTATTATATGTTGAGTATAATGCATAAATAGTTGTTTTAATTTTTTTTACATGGAGACAACATTTTAATAAAAACCATATGTATGCTGATTATTTGTAGCAATTCTAAAAACAGATCATCTATCAATAAATCCTTTTTGTCTTTCAATCAATTAAATAAAAACAATTTCACTTTAAAAACTTGGATATATATAATTGGTCTCTAAGGATTTAGAGATATGACAACAGGTGACTGTTCCTTACTGTAACAATCAATTTTCATATATATCTGATCCCACATATGCAAGGACAGAGACGTTAAAGTCATTTTTAACATAAATATTGATTAACCAATACATGAAAATACATGAAAGTCAGAGACACCATTGTGTAGTCATTAGAATCCCTTAGGGATGCTAAAGAGGGACAATACACTTTAGTAATTATTAAGAGAAGGTTGTATTTTCCAGATAAAAGTGATTGCTTGGATAGAATAAAGATGTAAAGACAATACAACTAAATGTTAAGAGAAATGAAATCCAAGAGTTCTCCAAAAAACACAATATGTGTTATGGATACATGTATATCCAGACTGAATGAATCTAGTTTGCCACTGGAGTAGCAGTATTGGTAAGTAGCAGTATTGGTAAGTATAAGACCATATTGACCACCCACCCATTGGGTATTTGCCAAGTGCTCATTCAAGACTAGTCTATATGCAAGCCCAGTTGAAAGACCCATGTAGGATGACCCATTTGCATCCATTAAGGACATGCACTCTATAAAGACTTGGTCCTCTTTTGGAAAACCAGTGTCCTGGTGTTATTATTTGTTTAATGTTAGAGATGAACCTGCTTGGGTTAATTATTGTTAAAAATTCACCGAGGATTGTGCCTATGTCATGTATGCATCCACATCCTGCGTTCAGCGTCCATGGGATGGTCTCTCTAATAATAATGGTTTTAGATAATACCAACGTTAATAAAATATAGTTAAGTATTAACTCATTTGAAACAGATTCAGAACAGAAAAAATCATTTTCAGTACAGTTATATAAAATTTCCATACAAAATAAGTTTAATGAATTCTCTATGGTATAATATACCGTCACTGCATCAGTGATTTGTTTTTTGGGTTAGCCGTTTTGTACTGAAATTATTTTTTCTCTCAGTGAAGGGAGGCACTATAATGGCTGAATATTAGTAAGTTCTCTGATTGTTATTATGAAGTTATTGAGTGGGACTATCTCAATGACAAAAGCCTTTGAATGTTTCTATGGAAACACATCTAAGTTCCCATAGAAATGAAAGAATACTTAAAATAAACCCTTAAAACTATCTTACTATATTTTACTTCTTGCTTCCTTTGTTAAAGCAAGAATGATTTACCATATTTAATATATTTAAATAGTAGATGGTGGGAGGATTACAATACGGTGCCAATATTTTAGGCAGGCATGAAAAATACTATAGTACTACTAAATAGTAAGAACGCTTTCAAAAATAGTTTAGTTCATTTTTATCATTTAACAAAATAGAAGGGGGTGGTCACACCAAATATTGATTTGATTTAGAATTTTCTTCTGTTCTTTCACTTTACATTTACTTAAATGATCAAAATAAACTATTAACATGTCTATTGTTTAAACCATTCTTACATTTTTCACACCTGTCTAAAACGTTTGCATAGTACTATACTTCCAAGCATTATTTTTTAGTATTCTTAGATCAGATCTTTCCATTTTGGAAAAATAGCTGATGCTACACTCCAATTTCAATTATCAAAGTTTTGTCAAATCAAAATTAAAAGAATAGATTGTACAGAATATACAGGGATATTAGAGTAATGTGATCTGAGTAATATTAATTTATATGGCAGACTTGATTAAAGTCGATGACACTTGATGAAATTGGTAAATGCATTCTTTTGATACTAGAGTTAGAAAAGTAAATTTCTGTTTTATTTTTCTCCTCACACTGGCTGTCTGTAGAGACATTTGGAAGTATACTTAAATGTACCTTCTAACTCAAATCAATAAGACCAGAGGCCGCCAATAGCAAAATGATGGCATTCATACATGAGAAATTGATTTAAATATGTTTTCAAGTGTCCCTGTTCCCACCCGCTTAGGTATCTTAAGTTCCTGTCCTCCTCTATTGGCTTAAACAAGCTTTCATTAGCATTTTGGCAGTGTTCCCAGAATGTGGTTAAGGTTCAAAGTGGTTACACACACTTTAAGCATTCATGAGTCCAATAAATCTAACAGGTGCCGCAGAGCGAGAGAGAAATGTATTTTTTGGCAACAAATTTACTTTCTGAATTAAAATGGTCCTCCGAATTTCATCCGAACTGAAAGGCCAAAAAACTAAGTTTGTTGTCCCAAAACGAATGAGCCCATAACTAAACAAAAAATGAGCCCAAAATGATTTTGGGTCTCATGTCTATTATGTCATTAGTACTGTATGACTAAAAAAGTACTGTATGAATTTCTACAAGTTAATTTATCATATTCTGACTTACCTCCTGTCACAAGAGGATATATTTCATATTTAGGTAGCATACATATTAAAGCAAAGCGTATCACACCAAAGATGATTCTAAGACATTGTGCTATACAGATTGTCTCAAAAACCTATATAAAACTGGGTCTGCGTTGCTAATATATGTCAGATATATGCAGAGTAAAGGCTTGATTGAACAAAATCACAATGTTAGCGTGAGCAGGAGCAAAAATAATATCCGTAACCTTTTTCATGTTCATTCTAAAGAGTTTTGAGAGGTTCTAAACATAATTAGCCACAATCTTCAAACAATAGACTCTCTGTAAGTGCAGACATCAAAGGATTAAGCTATTACTATGATGTGGTAAATTGTAAAATGAAACAATGTCTTATAACTAGACAGAGCGTGAAAAATAATTGAGATAATAATTAATGAAATAATGCTATATAAAGATACATAGCTAATTGTTATACAGCAATATTACACATACATAGAACTCAAATCATCCTAAGTCTGATTCCACCTATAATCACGTCCACTGAAACACTTCTCTTTCTTAACGGATCCGTATACATTATTCTGGCCTGGTATAGTACTTCTGAAAAAGGGCTGAGCTTCTTCCTCACTCTTCCATTAGGGGAGAGGATGAGCACCGAAGCTCCTTCCTGTTGCAGACGCACTATACCAAGCCAGAATAACGCAGACAGATCCAAAAGAAAACCATTTTTCCACCTCTCTTTCCCAACACAGATCTTTCCAAATGATTCTGGCCTTTTGGAGTACTTCCACAAAAGGAACGGAGCCACAGATCTCACCCAGAGGGACAGCCTGTCCCCCATTCCTCTAATTGAGGTACAGTGTGTGTGCATGGGGGCTCTGCCCTTCTGCATAAGCACTCCAGGAGGCAGGTTAATGGAGCAGATGATTAGAGATTTTGACAGAGTATGAGAGAGTATGAGTATGAGCGAGTGAGAGATCATGAAAAAAAAAAACCCCAACGAAATACAAACTAAAATTCGGAGCTGTCTGTTTCATTTTCATTTGTTTTGTTCTAGCCCCTCCTTATACATTGGTAGAAATGTTCTTGACAAATTATCAAGTATATAGCATTTAAACCTAAACATTACATGGTAAAAAGCATCAATTTGCTTTACTGCACCGGACATAGTTTTTTTCTGTCTATAGTGATCACCAACAGTATTTCTTTTTTGGGGGGTGAGAATGTGAAGGTCTAAGAATATATATTAGCATAAACTGTAATTGCCTTTTAATTTTGGGCATACAGTCCATAGTATTCAAACTGAACCAGACATCCACAAAACAGGAAATCCAGGGCTTGATGCAATGGCAAAAAAGATTTATAAAAAAAAATAAAGCTCTAAAGTAATACTCATAAGTAAACTCAACTGGTAAAATGCACATATACGTCAATGCTTTTCCTCACAAATGGTCTACTGGATAAATGAATAAAATTCCTGCAAAAACACTAGAAAATCCTGTGATAAGCCTTCCCAGAAAAGTTGAAGCTGTTATAGCTGCAAAGGGGGGGGGGGCAACTACACACAAGAAGTGCTATAATTGAGTTATTAATATTTATATTATTGTATAGTATAAGGTATTTTATGACTGTGCTATTCTTTGCCACACCATTCCTAGGGCTGTTGCAAATTGTAAATATAACTGTACCATTTCTAAAATGAATTAAATATTTTATTTGAACTGCCTGGTTTAAAAAAAAAATCCAAAGATCAAACCCATGAAGAAAGAAAAAGAAAAGAAAAAAAAACAATTTAAGAAAGCAGAGACAAACAGAGACAATGAGACATTACTCAAATCTCCAGGGTGGCTAAACCAATTAAACATTATCATTCATCTTTCCCATCCCAAAATCTCATTACCACACTTTACAGAAATGTTTGTGCTGTAAATATTGCAAGTCCATCTAATGTGATCAGTTTCCTGAGATTGACAGTAGCACATACTACGCTTTGACTTTTAAAAGCACAAAGTTTTTTTTTTTCTTCCTCCTCTATGCAACTTGGGAATCTAATCAGATCAAGACACTAGATTTCAGCTTCAGTCTTCTGCAGGATATTCCTATCTGAATAGACATTTATTTTTTTTTGCAATCTAGCAAGCTCAGAAGCAGCTAAATTATTTATGGCTTTAAAATCTTGTTACTTTCTTCCATTTATAAGTGCAAAGAAAAATCAATACAAACATTCCTTAACAAAAAAATAATATTTTTGCTATAGTGGTTCAAGAGCCATGGGTGTTATCTAATACTTTTTGGACATACAATATGTGTTTGATAAAAAGACTGTATAGGTTACGTGATCACATGTATTATTATGGTACTTGTCAAAGACAGTTATGTATAAAAGACATTTAGGTTTCTAAAGTAAATCCAATAAACAGTACACTGAAGACAGTGTTTATAAATACAGGGTGTACTTGAGTATATTATAGCTAATAGGAATGGTTACTATTTCATTTTGAATCACACATTAACACATTAGAAATCTAATAAACAAAAAATGTATCCTTTGGGAATGGCTTGATTAACTTTGGTCTATATATACAACATACATACAAAGTTATGAAGAAAGAGATATTAAATTCATAGATATGTTAGTTGTGTCACATTTTGCCAACTTCTATAATGTGTAATGGTCTTTTACCATAGCACAGGTAAAGCGCTACTTGGATTAAAATAACAAAAACAGGAAATGTCACCACCACCACTGAAGATGTGGGCTTAGAAATAGACGCCTTCTGCCAGCCACACGTATATATGAGGGGGGACAAATATAGCATAACTTGGTGTGATAGTTAAAATCCAATCTCAGTTTATTAACATAAACTCCCAACTAGAATGTGCACGGAGAACCAGCACAAGTGCATTAAAGGTTTTGGTTATAGGTCACTGGTGATGTTTCACGGCTACGATGGGTCAGCTTCCTCCAGGTTGATACAATGAAGGAGCTCAGATACTTCCAACCAGGAACGCCACTAAGTAACAGCTTCAAACCCAAACTGAACACTGAAACCAGCATCCTAAATTCAGCTAAATTTGTTCCTATTTCCCTCTGGGAAGACGCCTAGTTCTAAGTCTGTATCATGTGATCCAGTGGATGGTGACATTTTCCATTTCTGTCTTATATTTTTTTGGAATGTAGGAGATCTTGTAGAATTCACCTTTATAGAGTATGTTCATTTGCTGTTTGTTTGCATTTTTTGGCTACTGGGATTAAGGCAATGAATTTCTTATTGTACCAATAATTGAAGTGACACACACAGCATGTAGACCTAACACTGGCCCTGATAGCATGTGTACAGTATACGTTAACCAAAAATAAGTAAGTTTCCGCAGGTTTGCAAATATTATAAGCACGTTAAGACAGGGGCTTACCTAGAGTATTTGGCACCTGGGGTGGATCCTGTATGTGCCACCCCCACACACACACTTTAAAACGACATAGCTTCTATCTTTATGTACTAGTGCAGACACTGAAGGTGGTACAGCGTAATCCCTATCACTATACATGGAGCCAGACATTGCCAATAGTGCAGCATAACTCATATGACTATCTACTAAGCCAAACATTGATGTGGTGTAGGCCTACCACTTCATGTTCTGGCTTAGTAGTAGGGATGTACCAAAATGAAAATTCTGGACTGAAACCGAAAATGCAGCATTTACCTGGCCGAAACCGAATATGACCCCCCCACCATAAAAAAAATCACACTTTTATTTAAAGTAAGTAACACACCAAAATAGGACAAAAAAATTAAATAAACAATATTAATATATATATATATATATATATATATATGATTGTTAACAGCAATCAAACTCCTATCATGCCCAGGCATACCCAGATTCTAGCATGTACTAGCTGACTTGGCATGATAGGAGTGTGATTGCTAACATCAATCACTCCTATCATGTCCAGGTTCTAGCATGCACTGGTTGCCTGGGCATGATAGGAGTGTGATTGCTGTTAGCAATCATCTATATATATTAATATTGTTATTATTATTGTTCACATGTGAACTCAGCATCAGAGGCATAGAATCAGACATACAAATCCCGTATTTGCAAGTATTCAATAATAGAATGGAAACATAGCATTGCAGGTATAGATCAACTGGAAATCACATAAAAACTCAGCAATAAAGGTAGAAAAACTACAGGCATAAATGATAGGTTGCACAACCCAAAGCCAGCCCTGGCGTCCACACTGCCCACATAGAACCTGACCAGCACCCAGATTACACACGTAGGACCTGCCATCTTTGTCCCCAAACAGCCCAGCATGAGTCAACTTTGTCCCCAAACAGCCTGGCCTGTGCCATCTTTGTCCCATAACCACCCTGCCTGTGTCAACTTGGTCCCCAAGGCTCAAACATCCTGCTAGTGCCATCTTTGCCTTTCTACAAATCAATTATACATCTACCATACACAGAAACACTTTTACAGTCACTCACTAATTCACACTTTCATTCACATAATTAATTCACACAATCATTTATTCTGAAGGCAGAGTGGCATATAGGGGGTTAAAAGGTATTCCTAGAGGCAGAGTGGCATAAAGGGGGTTAAAAGGCATATCATGGGGCACTCTGCCTCCAGAAAAGCCTTATATCCCCGATATAACACTCGCTACTGTCCAGCCTAAATCGGGACAGTTGGGGGCATGCGTTCAGATGCCAAAATAATGCATATTTCCAGCCTCCAGCCAGCATTTGCAGAGAGTGTACTCAGGTGATCCAACTAACGCTTTCAGAGCTTCCTCTTTTAAAATCCCTGACCACAATCTTCTATTGAATGATAGATGAACCCTATGTATACTTGATGGGTTTTTTTTTTTTTAAACATATTACTGACATAGTGGTTATGCATAATTTCCCCTTGACACCTATTTGGCCTTTCAGCTTCTATTTTGCAGCAGGGTAGCAGTTTACCTTGCTGGTCTACCGGGATAATGGAAAAATTCTCATAGGCCACCTGCCTTGGGCTGCCCTGGGGCTGCTGCGGAATATGGCTGTGGCTGTGAGAGAACAAAAATCTGTACCTCCATCAGCACAAATTGAGGGGCAACATTTTAAATGTAGTCTAACGACCATAGCAATCATGTTCTGCTCTTGCTGATTGCTGTACTTTCCACCACAATTTGCTCTCTATATATAAAGCCCTATGCGCTTTCATATCTGTCTTATCTATAAATAATATACTCTTCAAATGTGCTTTAAAATGCATGGTGTTGCTTACAAGAAAATATGGGGCTGGTAAAAGAAGCAATACCTTGGGACTTTTTAATCCCAGGTCAGACCTGTAGCAGTTCACAGGTCCAGAAGTTTAGATCACACACCACACAGTACATGTCAGAGCAAACTACCTGAATGAAGAGATTTTCTTGTAAACAGGGACCCAGAAGAATGCAACATTTTTCTGCCTTACCTCCCTGGCCTTTCGTTAGTAAACTGATCTTTATATGGCCTTAATGACCACCACTTGCTTATTCAGGACAGAAGTTAATCTTACCCTTCTTGTTTTGTGCATCAAGTGAAATAAAGGCAGAGAAACTATAGAAACGCCTAGTGGCTGGATTCTCCCTGTCACAGGGGTGCTGCTTACTTACCATTCTTGGCATCAGCTGTTGGGATGACAACACTTTTGTTGTGCAGTACTGGAGCTCCAGCTACTGCTTGAGCCTATGTCCTTGTTCGTTGGGGGAAGACTTTGTGGACATGGGCTATGCCCCCCTAGAGGTTGCGGAACATTCTTGTAAGACACTTCTTAGCTTCTTTACAGTTCATGCACGTTTGCTCCTTATGTTTATTTTCCTGGTTTCCAGGATTACTGCAATTACTGCAAGATTGAGGCTGGTCTTGGTAGAAAAGGCATGAGATATGTAGCAGGCAAACTGTGCTCAGGATGCCTATGTATTGTTTATGTGGCAGCCCTCTCGGCCCTCCACTAAGTTATTCCTTTTAGTATATGGCTGCTGTTAATCGTGGCAACCTATATTGTTATAAAAAAGTTACACTCAGCTCGCTACCAACTGATCCTTTTGTAATCTACTGACCTGGATGGATGCCTTGAGTCAATTGCATGTTAACATTCGGAAGTTCTGGATCTATGTTAATTCCAAATGAGCATATCCCTACACTGTATGTCTTTTGACACTAAATGTTTTAAAATTTGTAAGGCAATGTATCCTGCGTCACCAATTTAGGAAAAGTCTCATGTGTTTGTCCAAATTATAATAATTTTGTGATGTTTGTAGACAGAGAAAATAATTTAAAAATTCAATCAAACATCAAAAGAATAATCAAGTTAAATCAACATATTGGGAAAGGTAAGATTTAAGCATAAATGTCCCATTTACATCTTCCAAACATTTTGTGTAATATTCGGCTTTACGTTTCACTTTTAAAAATACACATATGTATGTGTTACTCAGGTATTAGATGTTATCGTTTGCAGCAGACAGCCAATCTCATCTATGTAAGAGTTTCTTCAAGGTTTACAAAAGTACCAACAGCTGTAGATAACCAAGTGTGCAAGACCTAGTTTTGTAGGAGACTAATGCATTTTTTATCTAAGTATCAAAATCAATATGTGTCACTATATAAGTTATATTAGAAGTAATATTCCAAGTCCAAAGAGGATACAATTTTCCCATTTTTTAGATAAAGAGCTAGATTAAAAAAAACACACAAACAAAAAGCAAACAAAAAATAACAATCTCTCCGACCACCTTACGTCTTGCATTAAAGATGAATATTGTTTTTGCCGCAGTAACATACACAATATATATAGTATCTATGTCAAATAAAGTTGCTCTACAAGAGATTCCCATAGTATAATCCTTAAGCACTAACTAAACAACATTGCTTTTCATTAAAAAGAAGAAAACCAATTACCATGTATTTTACAATATATCAAAAGTGAGGCTTATTCACTAAAACAGAAGTTTTGCTGGGAAGCCGACATTTCAACACCTTGACTTTCCTGTACATCATAATGGGCAAACCACCATGACATTCTGGAATGAAAGGTCGGTTGGTCCGGTATAAAGCAAAGTTAAACAAGAGAGAAATATTGAATGTCACCATACAGAGTGAGTTGTACAATATACTTGCTGGAGCAGCTTACTGGGGTTGGCCATTCATAGCATACACTATATGACCAACAGTATGTGGATGACGCTCATAAGTATTGAATTCATGTATTTCATTCACATCCATTGCTATAAAGTCAAACATACAGTATATGTATACTGTCATCTCCGTATAAACTGTTGTACCGAATAGCACAGTGACTGTAAAGTGAGTTGCCCTGCTAGATCTGCCCTGGTCCATGGCTATTATTGTGACATGGTTTGGCTAGTTTGGTGTAGAGGAACTCAAGTGGCTTGAACAGAGCCCAAATTTGTGAAGCTTATTCTTTCAATATACTGTATGCGCATCCGCTGGTTAAGTCAAGAAAAATGTTATGAGTAATATTAATAATTTTGCATACCTAGGTTTTCAAATCTTATAGAAGAAAGGCAAACTGATGTAAAATGCAAGCTATAATTAGTGTGCTTCTACTGGTTTTTTATGGAAATAAGAACATTTAACATTACTTATGTGGTCATACTGCGAATAAAAGTGTTTTTAATAGTTATGTGTAGGTGTTTTTGCTCAGCATCACTTGGTTAATACAATAACCAAGGTTGGACAGTGCTACTGTAGTGTTTTGTAATTTTTCTATTTTTATTTTAGATACCTTTTGAACTTATTTCCATTGAACATAATCACCATTTGCTTCAGGACAAAGTCATTAACCCTTTTAGTTTAACATAGGACTGAGATATGATTCAAGATATGCGCAGAAAAGAAAATCACATCATAGCTGAAGTGGGACCTTGCTACATTGGTTATGGAAACTTCTTTAGATATAAGTCCCTACCAAAAATAGTATACAAATAGCTTTTTCTGATATACTATTTGCGGTTTAGTGAACACATTCATTAAGCATTAAAACATATTACTTAGAAAACTAATGCAATGGTAAAATATGCAAAACTTTGATTTCTTATTCCTACTATACATATTCAAAAGGTTAGTGGTATTTTTAATTTCACTGCTTTTTATATTAGCAAAATGTAAGTAAATCCTCTTAGCGTATGAATACAGGTCATGCTATCATCCATTAAGGAAATCAAATTTAAAGTCTGTCTTAATGTTCCTGAATTATGCAAATAAAAGTCTATTTATACTACTACTGAATAAAAGGAATGATGTTATGTTTTTAGCAGAGTTTGGGATTCCAATCTGTCCAGCCCTGCTGGAAAACACCATAGTGGTTGGTGTTTTCTATAGAAAACACCATAGTGGTTGATGAGTCTCCAAATTGGACAAATCTACTATTTCCTGTGTTAACATTGTGATCTCTTGTTAATGCAATACGCTTTTATTGAGATTTTCAGAAAAAATAATTTTACATAGGTACAGAAAGAAAAAGTATATTACAATATTAAATCCATGAAAAATATCCAGGCATATGAATACTGTTTAGTCAAAGAGAATAAAAAAAAGGGAGCGAAGTGTAAAATAATAAGAGGATATGGAGAAGAAGAGAAGGTGAGAAAAGATAAACAAAAACGGGGGCACCAAAAATTGTCAATGTTATACAAATTCCATAAGAATCCAATACACATAACAGTATTTTAACAGTATTTATGTACGTTAACTGGTTTTACTAACATCAAACAAATATTTCAATATTCAAACCATTTTGAAGAAGACAAAGATCCAGTGTGAGATGTTGGCATAAATACAGACCTAAATAAATAGGCTATTGACAATGTATTCAATAAAAAGATAAACACAGTGCATTTGTAATATTGAAATATGTGATCTCGTTATTGTCGGCCCCTTTGCCATTAACCTCTGTATTGTTTGCATTGCAGTCATGTGTAGCATGCCACTTTTCATCTTCGTACTAGCATTATGTGCTATTCATTTATGACCAGAATATGTCTTTAAACTTTCTCCAATATATTGGTAGAAGTGTCTATTTATATTTGATGTGAGTTTGCAATATCATATTCTATATTATTGTTCTGCAATAAGAACACACATCTCCAAATGTTAATAGTGGACTTGATTGAATGAGCCATCTGAAATCCACACCACGAAAAAAAAGAGAATGAACTACATAAACTACATTGTATTGCATTGCAATGCTAGCACAAACTCAATTTAAATCTGAAAAGTAAAATGGTTCATTTGGTGTTTGTGTTGGTTTAATCCTTTGGCAGTGTGTTAATTGAGTTTAGACATTTGTAGTCACGGGTTTTGATCGTCTACAAAGTCTGACTAAAATCTGTCTATTTCACATGCTAATTTTCTACATTTCATTGAACTAAATTCCACATTTCTTTTAGTTTTTATTGTAGGGTTGTGCAGGACTGTTTTATAATTCTAAATTATAGTTTTTTTATAAATGCTCTGAAAAATACCCCTCGTCTTATAATCGAGGTCGTCTTTTAATCAGACCTCAAACAGCTGAAAAAAAATGTCCGCTGGGGCCACGCTGCTTACCGGTGCTTTGGTCGCGAACAGCGTCTCTTGTACTAGCAGCAGGAGAGAAGCCAGCCAGGAGAGTTGGCACATGACTCTGCCCCCTCCTTCTTCTCTGGTGGTGGGACAAGATAAGTTGCAGAGGAAAGCAGCCGGGCCCCTGCAGAAGTCTGCGAGTAAGAGATCTGCAGTTCAGGTAAGGGGTGGGGGAGGGTTTATGAGGAAGTATGTGTGATTAATGGAATGAATAAGTATTTAAATGTTTGTG
Source organism: Spea multiplicata (assembly GCA_009364415.1). NCBI lineage: Eukaryota > Metazoa > Chordata > Amphibia > Anura > Pelobatidae > Spea > Spea multiplicata. Next base: position 108,416 of record VKOC01016327.1, read on the forward strand.
AATGAGTGTGTGTGTGATAGCATGGATGTGTAGGGGGGGTGGTAGCATGGTATAGGGAGACTGTAATCACACTCCTATCATCCCCAGGTTCCAGCACATACTGGCTGCCTGGGTTTGATAGGAGTGTGATTGCTGCTAGCAGTTATATATATATATATATATATATATATATATAGACCACAATATAGTATATAATATATATAAATATATTATATATAATATTTCCAGAAATGCCTTTTAACCCTCTATATGCCACTCTGCCCCATGATAAGGCATATCAGGGGGCAGAGGGGCATATAGAGGGTTAAAAGGCACATCATGGGGCAAAGTGGCAAATAGGGGAGTATAAGGCATTCCAGGGGGCAGAGTGGCAAGCCTGGGGGGCAGATGTGCATAACTGGGGGGCAGGTTGGCAATACACAGGAAATAAAAACAAAAAATATTTTTCTCAATCATAGCTTTTCATTAAATATGGAAAAAACTTTACATGAAATAATATTCACTAGTAAAACTTTTTCCTATGAGGTAGTCTTATATTCAGGCTTTTTCTTTTTTTCCTTAATTAATATTTTGATTTTGGGGGGTCGTCTTATAATCAGAGTCAACTTATAATCGAGCAAATACGGTATTAGTATAATGTAATGCAGTATAACACAATTATTATTATTTGTTTTATATAGCGCCATCAGACTCCACAGCACTGTACAAAGAGTCTACAGGATAAAGACAAAGATAACAATTAATGGAGTCTGATGGCGCTATATAAAACAACTAATAATAATAATAATAATTGTGTTATACTGCATTACATTATACTAATATTTCAAATACATTAATTTAAAAAAAGAACTATAATTTAGATCAAACATATATTCAATATATATTTAAAGTTTTTTGTAAATGTATCCTTGATTTGTTTTAAAACTATTAAAAATAGATGTTATCTCTGTATTGCATTAAGTTTATTAGTTAAAGTTCAGTGGTTGGTGTTGGAGTGGCAAGCATATAACCAGAGTTTATGCATGGGCACAATTATGTGCCAAAAGACATATACAAAATAAAGTGAATAGTGAATAAAGTGAAATTGGCAGCTAATTTAAAATACAAAACACATTAAATGCAAATCTGTTTAGCTAGGCTACTGCTGAAAATAAATTGGCTAATAAAATAAGACCACATGTGCACCTTTCACTGTCATTCTAATTTAGCTACATGTAGACTGTTGAAACAGAGAAGAAATTGCATTGCCTTTTAGTTAGGGACAAATATTTATTCTCTCTGAGACACATAGAAAGTAAATTTGTTATTTGTCAATAACTACAACTAGATTTATCTACTTTTTAAGACTCTGTTCTGCTTAATTAGAATTTTCAAAAACATCTATCATTTTTTTTTAATATTTAATATTTAATAGTTTTTGGCCCATTTATTTTCAGGCAAAGATTTGGATGAAAATCGGGGGGAGGGGGCATTTTTTATTTGGGAATGAAATTTATCTCCTGGTGCCCACATTATCCTCATTCACTCACACTCTCATTCCCATTCTCTCTCTCAAGAGTGCCGAGCTTTCACTTCTTCCCCTTCTTCTTGTTCATCATCTTCTCACTTCTATCTTCTCTGTTTCATCTTCTCTCTAATATCTTCTTCCGCCTCTCTGCGGACATAACTTGGTGTAAACTTCCTTCAAAATCCAGTGACGTCCTCTTCCCCGATTGGAGAATAGATGAGAGGATGTCACTGAAAGTTCCACCATTTGGCTAGGTTTACCTTGGGGCAAAATAACAGCACTTTTGGTGACAGCCTCTCCCCTGAATGAAGAATCAGGGAAGGGAACTTCACAGGAAGCACCACCATGTTCACACCAGGTTGTATTACAAAGAAGCAGGCAAAGATAGGAGATTGAAAAGAGAAGATAAAAGAGGGAATATGAAAGAGAGAAGATACAACAGAGAAGATGAAGAACAAAAAGATGCAAAAGTGGAAGTGGTCAGCAGAGAAAGTAGGAAAACTACAAGAGACAAATCTTTACACTACAACTTATAAACAAATAAAACTTAATAACCTGTGGTGAAACCCTAAATAACCCCAAATATACTTTGCCAAACCCATGGTAGTTTCTGTATTGTGCTTAAAATGTATATTTATATACATTATCTTAAAATATTCTTACTATTTTTCTTTGGTGTGTTATAACATTTTGCAAATTGGAAAAATATAACCCTTGCTCTAAAATACCTGTAGTTCATAACTTATATTATGGACACATTTTTCATAATAAAATGTACACAATTGCAAACAACAACCCTTTTATTATTACTATTACATACTTGCATCCAGCGCAAGACCCGACATTACTGATTTGCAGTTAGAACGCTAGTATTGGTAAATATTTGGCCATATCTGATATTTAATTCGGACATTTAATTGGTGTGCCAGATAACCAGTCCAGGCCTGCACACACATTCAAGCACAAATTAAGCTTTATATTTGCTTATCTAACATAACTTTGAACTGAATATTGTGACTAAGAGGAGAGATCCAAATACATATTATTTAGGCCTACTTGCTCTGGTCTAGTTATTGGTGGTTGGTTTTCTCCAAGTTAAAATGTTTACGGAACTAAACAAAAGGTATCCAAATAAAGTTATGATGATCCTGAGTTTTTATTTGTTGTTCAATCGTAAGTATTTTACTGACTTGGGTGGATTTATACTCTTTATAATTTATTCTCTTAATAATGTTGGTTTGCTTTTGCCATAATTATTATACAAAATGACATTTTCTGTAAAAAAGTCTATTTACGACTGTAAGAAGTAAAAAAGTGTTAATTAATTAATAAGATGTTTATATAGTCTGAGAATGGAAGGACAAACTTAGCTCTATCTAGAGGCAAAACGTTAGTGATTATTCACATCTTTGAAAACTTTGCAAGACTCATTATCGAGTGCATTGCCCATTTGATAGCTGAAAAAATCCAAAGATGTCATCAACGCTAACTTGTTTACCCAGCATAAAAAGATTCCTGAAATGAGCTGTTTTTTAAAGATGTCGTTACAAACTGTAGCTGGATCACTAAGAATGTCTGACACATTTTGACTTTTGTTTTTGTTAAAAATACATCTAATGGCAGCATATTGGTTTACTATGTAAAATTTCACTTGGCCGCAGTGTGAAATCGGTCAGATGGAAGGACTTAAAATAGATTTTAAAATGAATTAGAATGCCAGTGGTATATCTCCCTTTCCTCTGTATATATTTTGCATAATTATGGCTAGGTCATTATGCTTTATTTCAAAATGAAACAATAACAATAACATTGGACGCTGTCAAAAAATATTGACATATCGGCTGCATACTGATACTCCTATTGACAATAGAATGAACGTGTATTATGACACAGAAATGCCGAAATAATCAGAATTATGCCACAATGGAATATCGAGTGCGTTACATAAAAAATATTACTATGCAAACAGTGGCACACATAAGGAAAATCAGACGTATACAATACAGAAAATATAGGGGCAAAAATAACCCCAAATCTTTACATTTTATGGTGCCTTTTTCACCATAAAGCAAGTGATGGCTGTCAATATACTGTGTATATATGGCACGCACAGCATAGTAGAGGAGATGCTAGTGCAAGGTAACACTGCGAGTTCTTCGCCCTCCGACTGTTTCCTCCTCAGGCTAAGCCTTTTGGGTTCGAGCGGCCATGGGACTTTTAGATGATCCTCCAAGCTCAGTGACTACCTCCAAGGGTACACACAGGTGGAAACAAACGTCTTGAGCAGGAAAACCGTACAACAAGCCAAAGTCAAGAAGCTGGATGTCAGAATAGTCAGGTGACAAGCTGTTTACTGATCTCCTGATCTCTCTGTGCAGCTACTGAGAAGATACAGACAGGGGAGATGGAAGAGGGAGAAAAGGGGGCAAACAAGATACTAACCAGAGAGATGTGAGGGCCGCAGAAAAGGGAGAGGGAGTCAGTATGAGAGAGAGTGTACAGATGAAGAGAAGAAAATGACAGAAGGGAGGAGGGGGCAGGGCATATGTAGTGCACATAATGCCCGCAATTGAAGCTGTGCTAAATTATAAAATAATACTTGCTTATCTGTAGGGGTAATAATACTTGCTTATCTGCAGCTTTCCTTTAGGTTGTTTTTATAAGATATATTAGTTAGAATAATTTATGCTCCCGTGCCCATAACTTGTATGCTTAGCTTCAATACCCTGTATTATGGAAATATGTACATTCCTGGGTGCACAGTGTCCCTGGAATTTTTACTTTTTTGTAGCAGCCCTTCACGTGGCCCTTCTAGTCTGCATGTTTTATCTGCTGTAAAGCATCAGCCATTGATCATGTCTTAGGTTCAGGAGCCATATGCCCACCCCATGCATGGTTAAATTCCCTTACTGTATTATAGCCTCTACCACTTCTGTTGAGAGGCTGTTCCACTTATCAACCACCCTCTCAGTAAAGTAAATCTTCCTTACATTAAGTAAAATTAAAAATGGAATGAAAATAAAATTAAAAATATAATAAAATCGTTGCTTGACCACAGAGGTTAAAGGACAGGATGATGGCCTGATGACACTCACAAGGAGATGAGTTAGCTTATTGGTTTACACTTTATATATGTTACACTTGGGATGCCTGTTAGTTTAACCTCTGTGATTAAATTAGGATTATATATTATTCAAACCACTGTTTATTAATTCCGTAAAATCTAATAGTTCATTCCAGTAGCTTGAGGTTCACAGAAGCCTGACATTTTTATTTTTGTTTAATGTAAGAAAGTTTTACTTAATGTTAGAAAATGTTACTTTCCTGTATGGCTATAGATGGCATTGCAATGGTTAACTATAGTTTTTTTTTTGTTTCTGTATGTAACCTACAGCACCTGACAGATTTATTGGACTCATGAATACTGTACCAACTTTCAAATGCAGGAATTGGACACTGTAAAGTAATCTAGTTATGAGGGAGTTAAAAATAACAGGATAATAAACTAATTTGCCTTCTGGGATTATTAGAAATGTAACAGAGCCATATTTCTAACAAATCTCAAAAATCTCCAAAATAATAGTTCTGTCTGCAAGGGGAGGTGGCTCACATTTTAACCAGTAACTTAAAATAGTATTTAAAAAAACCAAAGTATTTGAATATGCTGCACTAAGGATTGTACGTGAATGCCATGTAGGCAAGGAAGCTTAACTTTTGACCTTTTAATCTAGTGCTTATTTTAAGATAATTCCCAAGTACAGAATGAGCTTTTGTCTATATATTATGCGTCTATCTGCATGCACATGATGTTATTTGGCCATGTGGAAATAGCACACCTATAAATAAAGGCTCCAGGCAAAGTAAGAGTATAAGGTGTGATTGAGTATCTTTTAGTGTGAGTGTGTATGTGTGTGTTAGAGTGAGGGTGTTTGTGTGTGTGTGTGTACACGCTAGGGGATATTTTAGTTATGTGGGGGCAGGGGGGACCTCTCCTGTACATGAAAAAGCAAAAGAAGATCTCGCTCACGGCAGTCCAATGCAGGAAGGTATATTTATTTAAATGCCTGTGTTAGCATATATGGAGATTAAGAGGGTAACTGCATTTTACGCCCGACTGGTGTGACAGGTGGGTATAAATAACATCAATGATCAATTACAATCATATTTTGTACACTTAGATGTTACATCATTCTTCCTGTTTGTGATTATGTTAAGACTATGAGTACATGCGTGCAGATATGTGCAATTAATTATTAAATCGTTGAATTCAGATTTCACACAAATGTATAACACGTACTATATCTGTTATTGTGACAATATAGATGTATATAATATCCTGTAAATGCAAAAACGTCTACACAAACGATGATAATGATGTAAATTACTTCTACCAAAACTTTTGTGCTAGAACAAGGGCATAACGACTTCAACACATTATCATTTTAAGACAAATATCCAAACGTTCTGGAGATGTTTTCTACAAATAAAATGCTTTGGAGGACTTCTAAATTTAGCTCTAGTACATTTTTCTTTAGTATTAATACAAAACAGTTTGTCTCTCTCTTAATTTAGCCTTTCTTATAAGGAGTGTTTTATAAAACTAATTTCCCTGGGGTTTTAGTCTAATGAAGTATTTTTGTGCCTGTTCGGTTTTACTGCTTTTAGATATTCTTTAAAGTGTTTATGATGCGCCTTTGCAGTTGTTTTAAATATTTATGCGTGTTTCATTCGCTCTGTCTTTATAATATAATTTTTTGCAGTGTTCAGCAACTCAAATCCAACGAGACCTAGACAGCCAACTGAATTTCCACACTATAATAATAATCTATTATTCATCACAAGTTTATTGAATTCGGTTTTTATGATTTGTCCAGATCTAGTAATATTATTGCTGGACAATTCTTAGAAACTATATCATTTGAAAAAATAAGAATAATTTTACGTATGTACAAAATTAAACAAAGATAGACAAAGGGGTTTTCACAGTGATATTACACCTTTTTACAGTACATTACTGTTTATTTAGTTTCTTAGCTTTGATACCATTTATAAGGTATATATCATCAAAGAAAAATGTAAAGAAAAGTTGCCATTTTTGGTTTTATATTGGATTTAATGAAACATTTCAGTTTAGTTTGTGTATTTGATAAATACGATCTCCTTCAATCAGAGTGTTAATATGTATTTCTGTAGATTTTCTCATTCAACGCAAGTGTACAATGCTGAAATTATCTTGTTTAATTCACTAGGACAGAAGAGAAGATCTACTGAATCCTCAGCTTATGAAACACTTAAAGGAGGAATGTAATATCCTACTTTTCTGCTAAATTATTAATACTGTAGTTATCATCTATTGTTGCACATCCACAGGAAACCCCCTATAGACAAAACTAATAGTAAGTTGCACTTCCATGTACAGTGTATCTGTGCCCTGGAGTTCTTCTTCATGTATGTTTTTAAGTGGACTCACGAGATCTTAAACTAAATGTTATTAATGTCTTGACAGCATTTTGCACATACACTGAAGTTATATGAGTCATGCTTTAATATATATATATATATATATAGTATAGAGAGAGAGAGAGAGAGAGAGAGAGAGAGAGAGAGAGAGAGAGAGAGAGAGAGAGAGAGAAGGAGAGAGAGAGATTTTTATGGTATATTTGAAAGAAAATGTGACTTTTTTATTGCCTACTAAAGTGTAACTGTCTCTCTTTGGTTGTTCAAAAGGAGGAGAGAGGTACAGCTTATTGCACATTGTTAAGGAATTTAAAATTTGGTACCTCCTACATATCTTATATTAAAGGGACACTACAAACATCATGTGCACTTTAATTCTCACGCGTTTCCCCCTTGCAAATGGATGGAGGGATTTTTTTAGCCAAAATAATCTCATGCTTTCTGCGCCCATGTGGTATACTCACCACCGGTCAACTCCAGTGTTGGCTCAGCAAGACTTCCCAGAGAGGACTTCCACTTCAAGGAGAGCCCTATTCTGCCATTGACTGGCTACCAAAAGGGGCTGTTGGACTTTGGAGTTTGGACTTTGGGGCTTTGGAGCTGCAGCCTCTCCTAAAGGTAAGTTCTTACAAAGTGGTGAGGCTCTACGTAATACTGGAGAATCAGGAAGATAGAATACCGCATTTTTATCATGCAGTTAAACTAAGAATACAAGGAAGACATTATTATAGAATACTTTTACATTTGAATAATCAATGTGTTTCATGCAGGTAAGAGAGGCATGTTGTATTTTGCAGAATGTTTATTAATCAATAACAAATCCATAGAAGTGTGTCAGCCTTATGTCCTTTGGCTTAGAAATTCTGGATAAGTAATTTACAATATGCCTTTGGGACCTAGTTTTAATTATTCGATTTCAATGTAATAATTGTGCACTGCTCACTTGTGAGGCGTGTTTCAATTCACTGTGGAAAAAGCTTATCTAAGTCAATAGCTAATAGTAGTCACTGGGAGAATCAAACGGAACACAGAAATTTTGCAGCTCCTATTTAGAAAGTCTGATTCAATAGACTGAGGAAAGCGCATATTTAGATTGCAAAAAATATATTTTTATCTGCATGGTTGCATTTCATTCATAGAAAATAGCTTTATATCAATAGGCCACTGGTAACAATCATATCTCTTTCTCAAATTTCAACTAGATGACCTTACTAGGGTTAATTTTCAGCAATTTTTCACATCACAAAAAGTACTTTTGCTGTTAAAGATTCCTGATAAGAAACCAAGCCCAGAGAGTATCTGGAACTGGCAGACAGCACCCCATACTCACACGCTCATGCGGCAGTGTGCTGCCACCAGCTGGATATTCCTGTGTTCGGTTCGGGCGAATGTTCGTGTACATTCTTCGCGTTTGTTTTTGTCTCCATTTTTTTTTAGAAGGGGTTAATACGGGGTTAACGCGGAATGGACCAATGTAAACCTGTCCTTCATTGGTTGATGGCAGAGGAGCCTCCTGCTGGCGACCAATAGAGTTGCTCGTTCAGACTTTTAAAATCCTGGTCCAGCAACTTGGTCGGCAGAGACCACTGGTCTCCCTACTCCAACAGTTAAAGGTCCGTACAAGCGACTTTATTAATCGTTCGTATGGACTTTTAACTGTTGGAGCAGGGAGACCAGTGGTCTTTGCCGGCTAAGTTGCACCAAGTTAACCCCTGACGGCGAACCTATGGATTTCCGCTCCCGTTATCTACGCAGCATCGCAGGGGTTAACGGGAGCGGAAATCCGTAGGTTCGCCGTCAGGAGTTAAAGAGACCGTGCGAGTGAGCCTTTTGGTCGCCTGCAGGGTCCCCCTCTGGCATCAACCAATTGCAGGCGTTTGCAGGGCCCCTGAACCCTTACAGCGAACTTACGGATTTCCGCTTCCATCGACCCCTGCAATGCTGCTTATATAAGATTGGCTAGATGGGTAAGGGACCAGGGAGATTAGTGGACGAAGATGAACACGAAGATTTTTCGTGTTGTGTGTCTTTGTCTACGTTTTACCGCCGCCACTGTCGTTTCTTCGTTTTCCGGTTTAAACAACGAAAACGCACTATTCATGTTGCCCGATTTCCATGTTTGCCCGAAAACGAATGCACAAGTCTAGTATATATATATATATATATATATATATATATATATATATATATACACATACTACCGTTCAAAAGTTTCAGATCACTTAGAAATGTCCTTGTTTTTTTGTTTTTATAACAAAAGTAAATTTTGCCCATTAAAATAACATAACAAATAACTGAAATACAGTGTAGACGTGGCTAATGTTCCAATCATAATTTACGTGTTCCAATGGCACGTCGATCAGCTTGAAATTTTCTTGTTTTCCATGAAAACAGCTAGGTGGCCACAAACTTTTGAACGGTAGTGGTATATATATTCAACATAATCTTATGAAATAATAATTGCATTAAGAGCACAATATATCAATCAATCTATCTATCTATCTATCTATCTATCTATCTATCTATATCTAGATAGATATTTATATGTGTATTTACATTTTGTATTTAATGATAATGATGATTTTATTGAATAATGCAATTTATTGCATTGTTTGTAATGCATCAGTACTATTGCATAGATTGTACTCAGTGTAATAAATTTCTAATGCATTGTTTAACGTCCTAGCTGTTTGAAAAATCAATATGTTTATGTCACACACAATAGTAATATTGATTAATCATTATCTGAGTGGCTATTCATGGAGGGATTAGTGAAATGTTGGAATTGTAATGTTTAGCTAATATGCCTACTATTTATCTGTTATTCCAGCAGGCAAAATGCCCCATTTACTTGAATCTCTGACCGTCATCTAATTTTGCGACCTAGGGGAGTTTTCCATTACAGTATTTTCACTCCCTTGTGCAACTTACAGACTACTGCAATTTGAGTTAACTACTCAATATCCTCTTATTGATTAGAACTGTTGTATTTCATCAATATTTCAGATAAAGTTTATAACAAAAGTCTTAAAAGCCCAGACTATCCCACAAGTGGAACTTGAGTACATTTTCTCCCATTCCTTGAGTATTAAAGTGTGCTTGTTAATATCAAAACCTGGAAATAATGTAAAGGAGAAATTCATAGTTGTGATTTTCTAACTTCTGGCTTTGTGCTTTTATCCTTAAGATGGTATCATTTTTTTCTTGTTCTTATGTGATCTTATCTTTTACTGTCCCAAGATACTGTAGCTGACACGCATTTACAATTACTTTATCTTATGGTTGGTGGATAAAGGCTGTTTAGGCAATGTGTGGCTATCCTTCCTTTCATTTAATTAACAATCTAACATAGTTATTGTTATGATTATGTGGGGTATTTAGGAGCAGAATCTACTTTATATAAATATATATATATATATATATATATATATTAATATGCAAGTAAAAAAGTATATCAGATATCCGCTACTGTACAATTAAAAAAAAAACCAGGCTTGTTAGTTAGAGCTAATAACAAATAAAAGGGTTTAAAAAAATAGTAAAAAGACTCGGGACAGTTAGAATTCACAATACGATAGATACAATAGAATTATTTAGCTAGTTTATAAACTTAATAAAACATATATCTATCTATTAATGCTTGTATTCTGGTTTAGTGGCCATTTGCATTTCCCGTGCTATACTCATCCTTGTTGTTACAGTGTTATAGTTCATTGTTGCTTTACTAAAGCTGATATTTCTGGTTCATTTAACTGGGTCGTCCTTATGTTCATATGTCGATGTTGTTTACTCGTGACTTGTTTGTACATCATTATAGTAAATCTGTAGCGACATTGAAATTTTTGAGCTAAAGGCGATATATCAGCTACTTCTGGTTTGCCTCCGAGATGACCTATGTGTTTGGTTCAGTGCCACAAAGTCAACTTCATTTAAAACAAGTCAAAATATTCAGGCAATGAGAAAAATTGCCAAAGGAAATTGATTCATCTTTGAATAACCCCTTATCTAACATGTAAGGCTTTCATCTGTCTATAGCAATTAAAACCTAAGATTAAAATGTAACAGTCAGCCATGATGCGATGCCTCAGTAAGTATGATGCGCAAGCCAATGTTATTATAAGGCATGTTTACTATGACACAGAAGGAGCATTTTTACCCACCTATTATTTCTTTGTGAAATATATAGGCTTGTCTATTTTTTCCAAAGCAATTTTCAATGTTAGTCTTATGACATGACAATGGTATCTAGAAAAAATATAATTTATTTACAAACCACTGTGATTTTTTTTCCAATTTCTACACACAATCATTTCCGCATTAGTAAGAAAAGAGAAAAAAAAGAAATAATAATATTTCTTCAAAAGAAATAACGAAGATGTTATGTAATCAAATTGACCTGCATGGATATATGTTATTTTCCAAATCTCCAAGTTGTTCGAATGTAAAGGACTTTTAATTAAGCACTGTGGTTAATGATTCAAGGATATTGTTTTCTAAGTTTATTAAGTACATAAAATAAGAACTCTCCAAAGAGTGGTTTTAATATGCCTTACTGCACCGTGGCATCTACGGCGGTTTCTAGCATTAAATAATTGCCTGAGAATCACAAAAACAGTCTAGTTTCAAAAGAACAGTATTACATTGGATTTACTAAGATTCTTTTTTTTTTTACTTTGAAAGCTACTGTTAATCTACAAATACAATGTCAGCAGAGCTTTCATTTTAATGGTTGTAACATATTAAGGAGGATGTCGGTAACCTTTAAATGTTGCCAGACAGATAATTATATCGTCTTGCAGAGAAATGCGGAATAAGAATACATCACGGGCAAAGTGGCTGAACAGACAAATACAGAAATAAACAGAAGGTAAAACAGTAGGAAAAGGCATTCGGATTATTCCAGTCAAAAGGACAGAGCCACCATTTAAGATATTGAATGTATGTACAGAAAACTGAGCAAAAGGTCAAAGAAGGTTTTTACAGTAGAACAAGACACCCTGATGTTGAAATGGTAAGGCATAAAAAATTACTACACTATAGATATTTAATATTAGTGGTTCATATTTTAATGATATCCATTGTATTATTATTTACACAGCTTTTTCTAGTTCAATTATCTGTTGAATCTAGAGGTCCTCCATCTGTATTGTTGACTTTGATACACAGGGATTTTTGTATGACATGGTGCAGTTTCAATATTCTTTTTTATTTCTTGTTTTGAGCATTTTTAGAATATGTGCTCCCTTGTGTTTGTTTACTTGTATGCTTCATTATGTCAAGGAATTTAAGTGGAAAAATACAGTTTTTTTTTTTCTTTTTCCTAATAACTTCCTAGGAAGTTAGGATTCTAATTTTTGAGGAGAACAATTGCATCGCTTGTAGATTTGCAGAATATGTCCTTAATTTAAAAATGCTAAACTCCGTCTAGTGAGCTGCTCTAATCTTTGTATGCCCCCTAAGCAACACATTTAACCCCTTAATGACAAAGCCTGTTCATCTACGGGCTCAAAATGCATTGTTATCAATGGGTTTTGGGACCTCCCATTGTCCTTAAGGGGTTAAAAGAGAAAGAGAACAGAGCTAGCCAATTGTATAATCAAAAAGACGAATCCAGTATTTATATCATATTGTACAATATGTCAATATTTTGTAAAAGTCTTTTATTCAGAGTAAGTGTACAAAGAATAACCTAGTCCAATCTCTAGCCAACGGGTCTAAATCATTTGCATGGAAGATGAGTGCATGATTCCTAAATATTATACCCTTGGCTCTCATTATACAGTGGCAAGAAAAAGTAAATTAACCCCATAGAATTATCTTGTTTTCTGCATGAATTTCATCAAGTGTAATCTGAACTACAAGTATAGACTATCACGATGTGCTTAAGCTAATAACACACAAACAGTGATAATATGTAATGTCTTTATTGAACACACCCATTAAACATTCACAGTGCTGGTGAAAAAAAGTAAGTGAACCCTTGGCTTTGATAACTGGTAGAACCTCCTGTGGTCCTGCGCTTCTTCACTACTGGCACTACGACCAAGCTAGAGGCCTCGCAGAGGAGACTGAGGGGTGCTGAGCGGTAATGAGCGTAATGAGCGACCGCTCAGCGCCCCCCCCAAACACGGTGTTTCCATTCCGGCACAATGCATTGTCCCAGATTGAGGCTGCCCGGGACCCGGGACTTAAAATCCCTTTGTAGGACTGTCCCAGTGGCATGTGGTCACCCTATGCACTCCCCTTTCTGTATATTTTTTCTGTGCATATTTGCAAGTTTTGACCAAACTTTAAGGTTAAGCCCCCCCCCCTTGCCACACAGGTGCCTCATTGTTAGGATAGTACTGGTGAGGCGTCCAGGATGCAGGATAAACAGTGGTCAAAATGGAGGCCGAGGTCAGGGTTACAGAAGATGGGTCAGCGAGTAGAGGAGACAAAATCAGGATACCAGCAAACAGCGAAGTCGAGGTCCAAAGTCAGGGTCAGGATACCGGAGAAGCAGCAGGAAGGTCAGACAATCAGGAGTCAGCAACAGCAGGGAACACTAGGTAGCACAGCACAGCAGCTCTAAAGAATCAAAACAACTGAGCAATGAGCAATCGCTCAATGCTGGCTTTTAAATCTGCCGCCTGTTAAGCCACACACCCTTTGTGAAGTCAAACTGAGGCGCTCATCGTCGCATCCACTGGGGATGCAATAAAGGTGACTGGGATAGCGCACACGCGCGTTTAGATGTGGACAAACAGAGTGGTGATACAGCAGAGGTGGTTTGGGCAGCTGGCAGGGAACATGGCCAGGTACCTGCTAGAAATGGGTACTCTTGTGACACTCATTGATGGTGTCCAGACTAGGCCTTAAATTACATGAGAGACTCAGTGGGTTAAAATGCAGTGCAGTCCCACTTGGCAAGCAATATAGCCAAGAAAAGGTAGATAGGACTTGCCAAATTTGGGTAGTTTGACGTAGTGGCGAGCTATGCAATACATGACCATATAGTGTGAGAGAATATCCAATATTTGATTTAACCAAACATTACACTTTTCCATTTTGGTGACAAGCATATTTAACCAAGTTCACATTAAAGAACAACATCCATACACTTTACACATTCAATGTGTTTTACATTGAAATTGTTTTTTTTGCCCCAGGGTAAAATGTGTTGATATTGATTTCTACGACCCTATCTTTAGTATAAACATTGTGCACTTATCATCATGCCACGCTTTCTGAGTTTACCAGAGCTTATATCAATTTCCTAAGCAGAGAAGCTAATGATACAGAAAAGGAGCCAAGCATGTTTTTACCCTGCCAGGATTCTGATGTCTTTGATATCGAGAGTGACGAAGTTCATCCTCATTACGTTTTTACACTCATACGAACATGTCATTGCACTGCAATTAACATTTTATTGCTAACATAAAAACAAAATTAAAATCCAGATCTTGTTATTTATGTAGACTTTTCACCAGCCTTCCTTTTTAAAAAAAATGCACCAAAATCACCAAAAACCATTTCAACTTAACTATAAAGCCTTTCTAGATGAAGTCCATTAATATAAATGTTTTACCTTGAAAATGGTACATAAATTCAGCAACTGTGCATGCAAACTGTTTATTTAAGCATTCTAGGATTATCATCATCAGTTATTTTCCTCAAGGTAAAGTTGAGTTTCTTGCTGAGAAGGTCTTTTTAGCATACAAAATACAAACTATATATACACAGGAATACATACACATGTGCATTTTAAAAGTAATGAATGTTTGTGCTATTTAGCCCCTTAAGGACAATGGGCGGTCCCTAAACCCATTGAAAACTGCATTTTGAGCCCGTACATGTACGGGCTTTGTCATTAAGGGGTTAAAAAATGCAATTAATGATCTATACAAGTTAGCAGATTATAATCAAGATAATAATACTCACTATTATTTCAGGGTCAAGGGGAGGGTGTAATATGTTCAACATGCTAGCTAGCAAGGGATCATGGGAGAAAAGGGAATATTTGGAAATATGAAAAATAAATAAAAGTGTAGCAACTATCCACAAGTGTATAAAGCAATCACAAAAAGTAAAAATCAATACGGAGTGTTGTGCATGTGATAATATGTACACCTCAGCGCTTCTCAAAGATGACATTATAAAAAAGAAAACTATACTTCATTTTTATATGCAGCCTGATTCCAAAGGTGCATAATGTTATACACGTGTCAAAAAACCCCCAAAACGTACATATAGTGCAACAACGTTCAAATATTCCCTACTCATATGCTATACTATACTAAATGTGCAATAACGATCCATGCCTGAACTTTTTTGCACTATACGTATATTAGTAGGGAATATTTGCATGCGTGCTGATTGGAGGAAGCAAATCAGATCCCCGACCTAAAAAAATCGCAAAAAAAGAAACTAAAATGTAGACATTTAGCGTTGGATTCAGTTATTTGAAAATACCGTCCTTTTGTTCTCTTTACTTTCAAAAATTACTACACAAACCTGGAAAAAACAGCTTTGTTTGCCCACAACACAATATATCGCTTCTAATTATTAGTTTTATTAAATTGTTATTCAGTTATGGTCGCTCTGCTTGATTTCTTAATTATACTTTCAATGTCAGTTCATTCTGCAAGCTCTCATCTGGATTGACTGGGTCAGGCCGGTGTTAATTGTAATAATTTGATTCGTCTCTGCCCTTCTTTTTACCCAAGGTGAATGTGTCTTTACACTGCACCATTTAGTTTGAATATTTAGATGTTTACAAGACTTCACTGATGCAGTCACTCGTTGATGTTATTGAGTTTCTTATTCCATGTAAAATAGGTATAAAGCTATATATTTTTAGGAAAGTAGGCAAATTAATTTTAGAAACATGTTTGATTTAGGTAGATTGTGTCATATATAAATACTTGTCAAACCAGTATTCAGGGTTCACTTCTTGTGCTGTATCCTCTTTGCAGCACAACTCAATGTTCTATATATATATATTATTTTTGTTATATACATATTCCATATGTATTTCTATACAAGCTCCAAAATGTGAGGCACCATGTTGTCTTCCTTTTGATGGCCCTCAACTCCAGGACATTGTAATGACAATAATAAGCATTCGGGCAATCTAGTCAGCCCATTGTCCCTGCTATAAAGACACAAAATGGCTACATGTTTCCTACATAGCTGGCGCTCCAGGGGGTTAAAACAAAACCGATAGGGGGTGGCATGGGAATACTGAGACAACTTATAATACATACATACAATAAATAATACACAGTGGAATATGTAAAATAAATGGATGATAAATGAAATAGGAAGTTGTTGCACTCACAAACAGATGGGTAGGAACGTGACCAATATGAGAAAAGATGAAACTCTGCCAAGGAGTTCTTTGTTCTTCTTTAATAAATACTTCAATAAAAACACAAAAATACCACCAATGGTGTATTATCTAAGAACCACAGGCATACCCCAGCTAAAGTATTATCTTACAGGAGCCACAATGAAACAAGTGTGAATGAAGTGCAGGCAAGATATATAGAAAAAATCAATTCAATAGCCTCTATATGCGTTTCACGCACAAGAATAGGATTCTTCAGGAGAAAATGAACTTGTATCCATCAACAATGCTTGATCTGGCCAGGGGTTAATCCTTTTATGACCAAGGGTTTTTCATACCGTATAAAAACCTAAGCTTTTTGCCATTCTTACCATATTTTGGTTCTGCCATGATTTTACTTTCCCATGGTAAAAACCCCCACACAAATCACAATTTTTTTCCATGAGATATTTTTTTTTTACATAGATTTTGATGAGCCAAAATGCTCCATCACATATGTACTGAACTATTTTTGTAAAATTTGTGGGTTGAGAGGCAGAATGTACCTGGAGGATAACCCCTCTCCTCACTCTGATCTCCAATGTAGCTAATCACAGTCATCAGAAAACATTGCCCTGTACCCTTGATTCTTCCCAATTCTTCCGGTGGTGTCATTGGTGAATCCAACAATAATATACCCAGTTTTCCTACATATTTGCTCTTGTTGTTTTAGATTTAGAGCTATAATTTTCATAGACGTGATTTGATGAACACTCCTTAGTCCATCCCACAGCTTAACATTTCAGCCAAAGAACCAATCCAGACTCTGCACCCTAGTCAACAACTGAGCATGCCAAAGGAACATGCAATATTGACTCGCTTAAGGTAGGCCTGAGCATAGGGCAGATACCCCTTTTATCTCGCATTAGAGACAGGCCTGTCCTTCAGGCCATATGCAATGATTAAAAAAGAAGGCGACAAGACATGTTAGTCAGTTTAGCTTATGCTTCTCCCAATAAGACCATCTGAGTTTACCAATTGGTTTGCATCTATATTGCTTCTCCCAGCTCTGTTTGTGACCAGATTTATTTTTTTGAGAACTTTTTTATGTTAATTAAGAATTAAGTGTGTTTATCTATTAGTACACTGTGTTCACCATTTCCTTTGTACCAGACAAACTATGTGTTACCTGTGTGTTTGATCAATCAATAAACCTACCTATGTACCAATTTATAGCTAGCTTACTTGGGGGCTTTTATTCTTTTTTCCTATTGTCAACATTTTTTGAAAATATTATTTTGAGGATTACTTGCTCTCTTTAACATATCTTTAACATATCTCAAGGCATGACTTGGGGCCAGACTTTACTGAGACTTTTTATATGACCATGACCAGACGCTATAGAAGAGGAATAGCTAAATTTGTCTACCTGAAAGAGACACATAAGATAGATCCGAATTCCCAACTTTTAATGAAAATTTTGTTTTAGATTTTGCCTTACCTTTTCTGCAGCTCTAAATAGAGAATCATTTTTCTGAATCTGATCCACTATATTAGTTTTATGATCTGTTAATGTAGTAAACCCAGGCTTATTATTAACCCCTTAAGGAGCAGACTTTTTCGTTTTTGTACCCGTCATGAGCGAGGCCGTTTAAAAGAAACAGCTGAATAGTTTATCTTTTTGTCCTGAGTTTAGAAATACCCAATGTTTTTATGTCTTTAGCAAGTTATAGGGTAATAAGTAAAGTAGATTTTTGCTATTTCAAAACCATTTTTCCAACTCTGGTAATCCTGTCCCCATGTCGTATTTGGGACATCTTTGCAGTGGCCAATTCAAACTATATATTTTTGTAAACTAGGCACACCAGGGTATTTCAAATGCTGATATTTTAACTCTTTCCATGCACTAATTCTACCACTAGTCTTTGTCAAAGTTTGTGGTAGTAATTTTTGTGTGTTATTTCCACACAAATTGTACCTTAAAAATAAATTTACAGCATATATATGGTATATGTCATTATCAAACAACACCCCAATGCATGTTCAGCTGAGTACACCGATTGCACCCATGCATTGGTTTGTAAGATTATTCGGGGGTGAAAAGGCCACATTTGGGACATACGCAGTTCAGTTTTTAAACTTGGAATTTTGACATCTGGTCCTTCTGCCCCATGTCCTATTTGGAACATCTTTGTTTTTTTCACACACATTGTACTTTAGATATAAATTTACAGCCCCTGGTATATGTCACTGTCAAACAACACCACAATATGTGTTCAGCAACATCTCCTGAGTGCAGTGATACCACTCATGGCATAGGTTTATTTTGATACTAAAAGGCCACATTTAGGTGTGCATTTTTCAATTTAGAATTTTACCATCCTGTCATCCCGCCCCCATGTCCTATTTGAGATATTTTTGAACCTGGTCAATTCAATTTACCCCATCAAACCATTTTTTTTAAAACTAGACGCCTTATGGTATTTCTAATGCAGTATTTTAACTCTTTCCATGTACTAATTTTAACCTTAGCCTTTGTCAAAATTTATGGTAGTAATATTTTTGTGGGTTTTTTTCACACACATTGTACTTTAGGTATGTATTTACTCTTGGTATATGTCACTGAAATACAACACCACAATGTGTGTTCAGCTGCATCTCCCAAGTACAGTGATACCACCAATGCATTGTTTTTTTTTACATCTGGCCAGTCTGCGCCCACGTCCGAATTGGGACATCCTTGAACTCTTTAAACTAGGCATCCATGGGTATTTCAAATGTTAGTATTTGAACTCTTACCATGGCAGGATTTTTTGGAAGATACAGTGCTAATTTTAGCACTTGCTCATAAAAATAAACTTTTACTTTAAAAAACTGAACTTTTATTTTGTTTATTTTGTTTTAAATTATATATTTTATTGTGATAAGAAAGCTCCATTGACTCGCACATAGACCCTCTTGGAAACTTGTTTATATTTTAATGGGTGCTGCCATCCTGTGAGAGTCTCCGGAGTGGTCAAAGCGCGTCCTGGGGTGTTTATCGAGGCATTTCAGCCTTCTAAGATCTTTTAAATCAGGTGTCTGCTGCCATATTGTATATGGCATATGTTCACACCTCGGGGAGGGGCAACATAGAGCCCCTGCTGCAAATGTTGGTGTTGCTGAATGTCTCAACATCAAGACATTACAACAACACCGTTTAAGCGAAGAAAGGGACCTAAGCGCTGAATGATAGGTAGAAGTAGCCAAAATAACTGGTTGTGGTCGCATTGATTGTTATGGCTGTGATTGACGGTTCCAACAACTTGTGGGAGTTTTCCCTAACTTTTTTCACTCTGGCCAATCCGCATTTACAAGGGGAAGGGACAATCATCAGAGATATATATAAGCGTGCTGACGCCATATTCACTTGTCAGTGGCAGCAGTTACAAACTGATGAGAGTTGGAGTGTGAAACAGCGACAGTTTGCTTGACAGATTAATGTTCACTGCTCACCTACCATGCAGGTTAAATAATAGTTTATTTTATTGCAGAAAATGTGCAGTTGTAGGGTGGATTGGAGAAGCTGTGGTGCACTACTGTAGTGAAATGCAGGGACTGTAGCAGATATGCTCCTGAATAGAGTCTAGTTGATAAAGACAGCTGCCCATTTATGCCAATAGCCAAACGTAATTTTGTTAATATCTTTCTATCGTAGCATCTATTATTTTTAATAAAACCAGGCACTCTATTTGGCTTGTGTACAATCTATAATATTAGGGGAAATTCAGTCCTGTTTCAAGGGGCTACATGTGCCTGTCATGTGCTAGTGCCTCCCTGGTCAGGCCCATGCCCTTTCACTACTGCTGCCATTGGACTTCTTTAACTATCCTTATTTTGGGGAAACCTTTTTTTTTAAAAAAATATTGTGGTGGAAAGTCCTGCTCCACTGGACTGCATGTGCCAGCAGTCCCTCTGCTGCAAAACTGGCACCAGTTACATTAGAGATCTCGGATCAATTCTTACAGGTGCCTTAATGGGCATTTTAAGGTATAATACTCTAAAACTAGTTCAGAAAAACTTCTGAAACTGCAATATTCATCACTTACAAAATAACGGTCTTTACATTTAAACATTTATACCCAGAAGCAGTAGCTGTCAGCTGCTCATCAGCATATAGATACAGAATGTTATTTCAGGATCATCTTTAAATCTAAAAGGCTGCTGCATGAATTCAAGGTTGGGAAAAATTTATCAGCATTTTTAAACTCTCAACTATGACCGTTGCAAACAAAAATGCATACGGCAAAGGTACACAGAGACTAATTAAGAGAATCTGTCTACTAATACTAATACTTTACTAATCTAATGTTTTAAGCTGATTAAGCACAAACCCCTTTTATGACAATCGACGTGCACGGCATGTCGACCATTGGCATCAGTCGGCATTTCTGCTGGCATCAGTGGGCGTTCCACGGACATCTGTGGCCGTTCCAGCTTTAGTTTTAAAGGTGAAATGGGTGGGGAGTGGGGTGTGCCAGGACCCTGCTCCGGCGACCCAGAGGATTTGGGTGTTGATTTAGAGAACTGGAGAATCAGCGCTTCTCCTGGAGTTCTCCGGGTCAAACCTGGAGAGTTCCCTGGTATACAGATGGTGCTGCACACCAACCTTTACTGCTTCAGATCTGAGAAAATGCCCAGTGGGCCAGTATCAGACGGTGCGGCCTTTAGGACATCTGTCCTTCTGTGTGCAGCTACAGGCTGGATACACATAGCCATGTACTGTGAGAGTCGAAGAGTGTAGCATACGGCCATGTATATCCAGCCAGGGGCTGCTGATACACCATTTGGGGGCCCTGGTCTTAAAGAGCCAGGATAACTTTATCTCCAGTACAGCCCTGGTTCTAGAATGGTGATCTCCAATGAAGACAAGAAAACACATTGTAGGTCTCTGAAAAATAGCAGGGCCATATACAGAGGGAGAAGTTTTAATATCAGTTATTAGACTAATACTATTCAACCAACATTGAAGTAAAGAGATTGTGCTCTTTTATTTATTGTTTTTTTAATTTGAGACATTGGATAATAGGCTGACAGAACTAGACAGTATCTAAAACATGATTTATGAGCTTGAGGCTAATTTAGAATGTTCAAAAGACCAGATATACTGTCTGTCAAAATGTGCATTGAGTTGCCTGCAGTGGTGCAGTTAAATAATATCTAATATTTCTATCCCAAAATTCTCTACATTGTAAAAGTTACAGGTTTTAACAAGACTGATGAAAATGTTTAAACTTTATATATTATATATATATATATATATATATACAGAGGAGAGAGAGAGAGAGAGAGAGAGAGAGAAAATGTTTTGGTAGCATATTTGTTTTATCATATTTAACTAAATTGTAAGCAGCTAATTGTGAGCTGCCATCATAAACCTTACCATGAATGGGAAACACATGTCTCCTGTAAAAATATGGTGGAGAATTGATGGTAAGGTAGGGGTACCAGACATCCCCGGTTTCCGGACAAATTATGTCCCTGGGCATGTCCCCAGATGCAGGACTGGATTAATGTTCACTTCTGCAGGGGCACTGCTGCTTATGTGGAAATAAAAGTACACTCACTTTAAATTATATGGTTTTACATATTAGGACATAATGACAATCATTTGTTCCTTAGCTGGTCTAAAAGTTAGGTAAATACATCCTCAGATAAATAACAACACATGACATATTCCACTGTAATGATTCAGTAGCTTGTAGAAGTAATAGTTTTCTGTATCAGTCTCTCACATCGTCATGGACGAATTTTGGCCCACTCATCAATGACGTTTGTGCACAGCTCTCTTAAGGTCTTGCCACAGGATTTCAATCAAGTTGAGGTCTGGACTTTGACTGGGCCATTGCAACACCTTGATTCTTTTCTTTTTTCATTCATTCTGTTGTAAATTTGCTGGTTTGCTTGGGCTCATTGTCCTGTTAGACAGATGGCCCCACATTTGACTCTAGATTCCTTTGGTATAGAGAGAAGTTAATGATCGACTCAATGACTGCAAGACTGCCACGTCCCATGGCTGCAAAACAAGCCCAGATCATCACCTCTTGACCACCATGTTTGACAGTTGGTATGAGGTATGTGTGCTGATTTGTTGTGTTTGGTTTTCTTTTGTGGCACTATGCATTATGGCCAAACATCTCCACTTTGGTCTCGTTTAGAGGCAACTTTTTAGATGCCATTTTTTTTTTTAGAGAGAAGAGGCTTTCTTCTGGCAACCTTACAAACCATACTTGTTCAGTCTTTTTCTAATTGTACAGTCATGAACAACAGTCATTTTTTTTTGCAATTTCTGATATGTTCACTCCTGGGAAGATTGGCAACTGGCTTGAATGTTTTCCACTTTTTCCATCTTTCTCATTGTAGAATGATGAACTTTACATTATTTGGAAATAGGATTATAACCCAACAATTGCTTCTCTAAGATCATTGCTGATATATTTCCTCCTTGGCATTGCATTAACACACACCTGAATGCTCCAGACCAGCAAACTGAATAAACTGTAGCTTTTATCGACTTGGCCATACTTGTTGATGATCAATTAATCAAGGGCATTTGATTGACAGCACCTGTCTGCTACTTAGCATCTTAATTCCTATGGAAGCAGTAAGGGTGTACTTAGTTTTTCACACATGACTCTGTTTTGGCTTTATTTTTGTTGAATAAATCACGGTGTAATATGGCATCTGTTGTTCATCTGAGGTTGCATCTACTTAATTTGTAGAGCTGTGAAGGAACAGATAATTGTTATTATGTCCTGATATGTAAAACCATAGCATTCAAAGAGGGTGTGTTTTCTTTTTCACACAACTGTATACGGAGTATATAAGTATACAGAGTGTCACAGTGGTTTTGCAAAGTTTTTTATTTGTGTGCAAGGGGATATTCAGTATTAAGATATCTTCTAGTTTCCGCCACAAAAGTGTTACCCTTAGCATATGTTAACCATAGTTGAGTTAAAAACATAAGGACACCCTTTATCACAAAGCCTTGTAGTTATCAACAAAAGTGATACCACAGTAACTTGCAAAAGCACTACCTTAAACTGTAATGGATACAAGTACACATAAAGTTAATGCACATTACCTGCAACCTCAATATAATCACTAAAATACAAATGACCTTGGAATGCACTAGATGTCATCCCTCATTCTTTGAAATGAAATCATTAACCAAAATTAATCTCTCAAATAAATCTCTCAGGTAAATTAAATTTGAATCAGAGATTAAAACATAGATGAACCATATGATAAGAAGACACAATATCTACTACAGTTATTTTTGCTTGTTTTAATTGATTTTACTTTACAACATTGTTTTAATAGTCATATGTCTGAAATGTCTGTGTTCCCGTTAGTGGATTACATAATTGTAAATATTTATCAATATTATACTCTTAACACAATAAATATGTGTTCCTTGGGTCAGACAAAGTTGATTCTAAGGTAAATTGTTTTTAATATAGTGTTGTTAACAAAGTGACTCTCATTAGGTTATATTTTTTGTGTACCTAAATTATGGTCATGTCTATGAAGCTACTTAAAAAAATAATTGAGAAAAGTCATATTTCTGCAATCTCTACCCATTATCTGTCTAGAATGCAGAGGAGAATGACAATGAGTCAGTCCCTTAGAGCACTCAATTAATATGATAAACAAGCTAAAACCTTAATAACCATTCAGTGAAATTGAGTCTGAGGGTGAATCATTGATAAAACACTAAGAAAACAAAGAGTTATGCTTAGATCTGACCCTAAACATGCAATATAAGGAAAGGAAAAATAATTTTGTTATCGCTTGGAGAACAAAATCATATATATTGTGAAAAAACATTAGAACATTCCGTGTGCCGACCCTACACATGAGAAAATTATTTATTGATTCTCAATTTTTCGGTCGTAGTGAATCCAATTCAGGATATCCAAATAAAAAGAAGTGGTTATAAATAATTGTAAACAAACTAAAATTGCAGCAATTTGAACATCCACATGGGGTTCATGACAGTATATTAGTTGACTCCATATATTCTAAGCCGTTACCAAAAGGATAACAAGTTTTGAAACATAAATGCTTCCATGCCATAAGAAAATATAGACCAGGGGAGGGCTGGCAGCCTAAGGCCTGGGGAGCAAGTCTAGTCAAGTGGCCCCACCGGATCAGCCCACCATCCATGCCCATCTTTTCCTGATTTTCTAATGCATATTGATGTAATGTGATTGGGAGGGCATCAGTACACTTAAAAAGTTATCATGCACGGGATGCCTGAAGCCACAATTTAGTGCCACTAATGCTTTCTAATAAAATATGCAGATTGAGTATATAACATAAAACCTTTCCTTTTCCTCTCACTGATTTCTGGCCCAAAGTTTTGTCCTCTGAAGTGACTACAAATTCAGGAGGGTGTTTTATCTCTGGATAAGTAAAAATTAAATAGTTCTATTTATTCCTACAGTAAGTAAAGTACCAGGAAACATGACCAAACACACACCAGGACAGGCTCTGCAACACGACACACCAAACACACACCAGGACAGGCTCTGCCACACCAACACCCAAACACACACACCAGGACAGGCTCTGCAACAGGCTTTAAAACTCGCAGCTGCGTCGGCTGCAATGGCATCTCGGTGTGCTGGCCCACAGACTGGCCGACCCACCACGGGTGCTGAGGGCTTTTGCCCCGCATTAAAGACGGCCCTGGTGCGGCCGAATCGGCCACCCGAGTAGGCAGCCGTGGGGCCGTTTCTTTTAAACATAGACTCATATAACAAATTATATACATTTTAATGTATGATTTAACCCAGTCACAGTAAAAAAATATATTAATAAGGAAAATGCATATAACTGTGTTGGCCCAACATTGATTGGATCAACATATGGAAAGATATGAAGTGATATATACTTTCAGGACCTCAAAAGCCCTTTCCTCAGATGGAATCTTCAGGGTGCTAAAAGCTTAGAGGATGTTTAATCCTTTTCTCTGGTGGCCCCAAAGTAGCTTCTACTCTGGAGTAAAGACTACAGAGTAAAACCCAGCTCATGGGATGGGTTAGCAATGTGGCAATTGTAAGAACATTTTTATTTCTGCACATGCCTGATAATTTCCCTGGTTTGTATCCCATAAAAGAAATGGGTGACGCTAGATACTACTGCTTTTCACTCAGAAATGGAAGGATTTCCAAGGCCTGGCAATCATCTGTGCTATCCAGAGCCATTAGAGAAAATCTACAGAATATCCTGGTATACTTCAATCTGAAGTTTATTAGTACTCTGTGGCTTTCTCTTAATACAAATCTTAAAACAGAAAATCAACCAAAAAATGCGTTTATCCTGTGCAGTAGTTGTTGATAGAGCAAGGGCTGTATCGAAAGTAATTATTGACACTAGAAGGTAAACGGTATGTTGATATATGATTATATCTCATCTTCTAAATTCTTTGAACTAAATTGAAAGACTATACCATATACAGTTAAGAAAATAGGTGCAGAATACATTAAGAGATAGTGGAAAGAAACAATTGTCTTACATAGCATTGAGTCTATTTTCCTTGGTTTATTACATCAGTGATGCTTATTTTTTTATCCATACAGCAGTGCTAAAAAGCTGTGATGCATTAATGATGCCCGTACAGCTACATAACTGTTGCTTTACTTAAAAACAGTACTCATTTAGGTTGGACATTAAGGGTGGGAATTGATTTCCATGCTCTGACTATTTTTCACCCATGTGGTAATCCCTGACCACACCTATCCAACATTATGGCAGACTAATGGGTCATCATATGGGCCATCATAGAAACACGCTGTAGACAAATGAAAAATGGGCGGCTGTTGTTTTTTCACATGAGTAAGGAGAGTAATGGATCTGAACCAAATGTCAGTCCAATAACAGAGCTGTTGGAGAAAGTCCAATCAAGTGATCTGGAAATATAACATACCAAACATACTTAGTCAACAACGTGCTAGATATGTACTATCTGCTCCATCATAAGGCACATTCACGAAAAGACAGCACAGAAAACTAGTATGTATAACAAAGAAAGGAATAATAATAACAGTGACTATTTGCAGCTGTTAGTAAAAAGCGCCCAAAAATCTTCAAAGAGCAGCCTAGGGGGCAACAATCTCTTGACCCTGTTTCCAGCAATCCCCTGCAGTAAAAGTATTAGGTAGAATTGCTTATACAAACAGCATTCAATGGAAATTTTCCTAATTGTTTATACACCTGTAAAAGTATGTAATTTACATGCATTTTATTTGTGATATAAGCTAGCCTTGCTACTACACTTATATGACTGCAATACATGTATTAAATATGATTGACACAGGGGTGCATATAAGCTCCATTTGTGTGTTAGTTTTTATTTCTTATATTTCATATGAAAAATGAAGGGAAAAGGGCAGAAAATCAATCAGAAAGCCATGTTTATAAAAATCTGATTTTCCTTAAAAGCCTTCTGCAATATCAACACTTGTACTCACATTTTGACATTTGTCTACCTAATCAATTAGAATCAGCTTAGAGATCCTGTCTAAAATAAGATACTTACTCATATTAAGGGTACCGACAAAAGTTACAAAGAGGAATTTCTAAAAGGGTTTTTTTTTCTAAACAGAATATCGATATTGGTTTAAAAATATGCATTAATGATTATTATTTACTATTACTATTATTGCTAATGTTTCTACTACTTTCTTCTTCTACTACTACTATTACTACTACTACTACTAATAGTAATAATAAATAATAATAAACACAAGTATTTTCAGTTTATACTTCAATATTATCTTCAAGTTTATAGTACCTTGCCCTTTTTTCTAGAAATGAATGAATATTACTTACTTGCTATATTTACATAGAGTAAGTGTATAAGTACGATAACAATGAAACTTGGGAATACGGACATATCCATGCATTATTTAGGAATTGTGAAACTTTTTCAACTAAACCCATAAGGACCAAATTAAGTAAGATAATGTTGCAGTAAGCCTGAAGTCCTAAATATAAATAAAGTAACCACACTGGGAAATATTCCACTTTTGCTGTATTTATAAGCAGGCATCAGGTCACAAGTACAAGGTCCAGTTCAAACCTATTTGGTCAAGATGGGTTTATTTAATATAGAGAGAGTTTGCAGGAAAGCTCTCAAGATAATTGCACTTACAAAAACTTCACTGCATGAAAGAGAGCCACCTATTGCACAATAAACCTGCTTAATGCATAGTTCAAGCAATAAACCTGCTTAATGCATAGTTCAAGCAATAAACCTGCTTAATGCATAGTTCAAGCACTATGATGATTTTCAATAACAGTCACTAATTTAACTATTCATTATACAGGGATAGTCACTTGCATTCCCCTTCCCAATGCATACTATTATCACTGTGTTGACATGTCCAACTCTCCTGCAAACTCCTACCCTTAAAATTTTCATCATGCACCTGCAATTCATCTGTGTACAGATATAACTTATTACAACCTTTCAGAGCCATGAGAGCTCAAATCTATTTGGATTGGAATATATGATCGCTATACAAAAAATCTATTCTTCATTTTCACATGTTTTTAACTGTTTTATTCATTCAGAAATGTGATCTTTACCACCATCATCTAAATAATTTATCATCTCAAAAAGTTTGTTTTCTTTTAATTTCAGGGAACAAACCTACGGAGCTTGCTAAAATAACAGAGCCGGGATCTTATAGAGGCAGAATACGGTGTTTGGGAAAACTTTATGTGACTATTTATGACGATAAGACTTTTGTAACAAAATTTGGCAATTTCATGCGTTCTTATGAATCACTAAAAATTAAGAGGGTCCCCAACTAAACAAACAAAAAAAATGAATGGCAAAGCCATATTTTGGTGCCATTTCAACCCGTTTTGGCAGACTTTAATAAAGTAAAGTGGGAAGGGACTGTGTATTGGAGGGTACATGTAAATGACTAATAGGTATAAGTAGCCAAGAAATCAGGGAGGGAGTGGTCTCATTGATGGTTATGGCTGTGATTGATGGGTCCGACAACTTGGAGTATGAGACAGTCAGTGACAGTTAAAGTGCTGAGGCTGAGATTAATGGGCATCTACTATACGGCAAATGTCAATAGTGTGGTGCAGAAAATGAATTGGGGTAGAGGGGAATTCTTTAAAAAATGTAGTTAATAAATGTATTTATTTTAGGACTGTTTTTATAATTGAAAAATGAATTTAGACAAAATAGCTAGTTTGTGGGCAACATAAAACAATAATTCAAGTCATTACTGTATTGGTGACAAAATTGACAAAATTAAGCATTGGACTGTCTACATGCGCTCAGTGTGTTTTAGTTGTTGAAAAGTTTAAGATAGCCGCATACTTACGCTGCTGGAAAAACCTCAAGTGATGCATTTTGGTGACAAAATTAGGCAGTTCTTGCCTAGTTCTTGCGCACAGTGTGAAACAATAAATCATTAATACAGTATCTCACAAAAGTGAGTACACTTCTCACATTTTTGTAAATATTTTATTATATCTTTTCATGTGACAACGTTGAAGAAATTACACTCTGCTACAATGTAGTGAATGTACAGCCTGTATAACAGTGTAAATTTGCTGTCCCCTCAAAATAACTCAACACACAGCCATTAATGTCTAAACATTGGCAACAAAAGTGAGTACACCCCTAAGTGGAAATGTCCAAATTGGGCCCAAAGTGTCAATATTCCGTGTGGCCACCATTATTTTCCAGCACTGCCTTAACCCTCTTGGACATGAAGTTCAGCAGAGCTTCACAGGTTGCCAATGGAGTCCTCTTCAACTCCTCCATGACAACATCACGGAGCTGGTGGATGTTAGAGACCTTGCACTCCCCTCAGGAGCCTTTGGAGAAATTCCCATAGCATGCTACTGGACGTGTGTATCCATTGGTGCAGTATGGCTGTTGCTGGTGGTCCTGCAGTGCAAAAATCAGGTCTGGATCTCTACCTAAACCTTCAGATGATTCTGTAAGTGAAAGATGAGTCCAGAAGGTGCAAAAAGGCCCCCTGAATTTCATCTGAATTGAACGGTTGGAAAACGAAATTACTTGTTTGCTTGTTATGCACAGGTCTACTGACTATCCATAAAATTGAATATAAGAATAATTTTTCATAGCACATCCTCTAGATTATCATTCTTGAATTATATAGTGCTATTTTATAATGTTGTAGATATACAATGTTATTTAACATAGTTAAATGATAATGTCACATTAGTATGCTTATTATAGGTCTTATGTATTCATGAGAGTTAACATCCCAATGTACCTGCTCAAAATGCTGACATCTTAAGGCACAACTAGTTGTTAGCCCTGGGGAAAACAGAGCTTGATTTTATCTGTTGAGGCAGCTATTGACCTTTCATTGATTGTAACAAGACAGACTCTTTATTGATGTAAACTATCTCACCACCACTGACCCATAGACCAAAAATTAACTGATAAAAGGTCAGAGCAGAAAGAGAAAGCAAAATGAATGTTAAATATCAAGGGCATCTGTGATCATTAAAGTACTGAGAAAGAAGGTACCAACAAGAGGGAAAATGACAGAAGCAGCTTCACATAAGAAATAGAGATTCATTAAATATATGCATGAGATAATCTGCCTATATAATATGACTGTTACAAGACACAGAGGTGTTCCACGAGTTTATGTTGTATATGTTGACCTTGTGCTTTAATAAGATTTCAGAATCCCAGGATGGCTTGTAATATTCAAGTTACAGACATTATAGGATAATCTTTGACTTATAATAATGCAACAGGGATACTCATATTTTGATACCATATGTAATGCTGCAATTCCATGCACTATAAAAAGCATAGAGCTAGAATAATTTCATTTCAGAATACAATTGTTTGATTGTTACTTAATGTTCAAATGCTTGCTTTTGTAGAACTGTTGTAATTGATGCCGCTTTTGTTAGTATGATATGGTGTGGCATCCAAGCATACATTTTCAAAGGCCATAATCAGCTATTTCTATAGAAGGAAGGCAGATAACAAAAAGTAGGTTTGAAGCATGTGTAGAAACATGTAATTGGCTTATACTGTCAAAGATACTCGTTATTAGAAGGAGCCATACATGATCCAGTCATAGTCCAGTGTAAATTCTTCCTATAAACTAGGCACCCTTGTAGGATTATGTGGAAATTAAATGAACACATATGAAAAGGCTTTAGGCAGTTGCCCAAAATCATAAAATCTGATTAATCAAGAAGGCAAAGACCTACATGAACCCATTGATAGTCCACCACTGAATCCAAGGTTTGATGGCATTTGTATTACGAGAACCAACTTGGTTTGATGGAAGAGAAACCTATATTGTTTGTAGTACTTCAAGAACCCTGAGTTAAAGCAGTGGTTTTCATCCTTTAGTCCTTGGAAACTCAAAACACACAACACACTATTTTACATTGTATCCTAGAACAATCAAAGCCGATTCAATTATTAGTATAAAAAGTGCGCTAGCCAAATTAACAGTCATCAGTTTTCTCTTCACTGATATCCCCAAACATCTGGCTGATTATCGAGCCCTAGATATCTAGAAACGGATTCTTATCCCGAGAGAATTAAATTACTTGGAGGATCGAGAGTTATTTTCAAAGAACATTCTAGTTTTTATGAGGTATAATAATGTGAAGAGGGAACATTCTGACTTCATATAACCAATATTAAGAAAATAATCATGCAAGACAATGTTCATGGATCCGAGATTTTAATATGTAATTGGCTCTAGGGCAAAAGAAGCAACCTAAGGCAACCAAATGGCTTGTTTGTTTAGTATTAGATTGCAAGGCTAATATTATTTCATATTTTCCTTGAGAAATACAGAGGTGTTTGGAGTATTTTGCTTTATATCTACCAATATGCATGTGAGTGAAAGCTGAATATATTAAACATTCTCCTTGTTATAAAATCTGATTATGTAGGAGGATATAGAAAATTATGCATTCAAACCTCCTTATGAGATCCCCAGGGTAAGTGAAGCATTGATGTTTGTGGAAGCTTGTAACTCTTTGGACTCTAGCTGTGGAAGCAGGCTCTCAGGATTTTTACCATCCATCACATCCCATGTCTATCCGATGACAGATTGCTCTCAGCAAAAGGGCTTCTACTGTTGATTAAATGTGTGATGTGCATGTTTCAGCAGATAATAATTGTGCATGCTAAATTGATAGTGGGTCTGGTCCCTTTTTGTCATGAAATGAGAAATAATATGTATGCACATGTAAATGTAGTCAGATTGTCCTAAATGTTATTATAATTTAAAGAACATTTTCATTAACGCTGGAATAACCTCATTACATTTTAATACTTAACCAGCTTTTAAATTGTCATTAACTGTATAGTGACATTTGCTTTTAATCGCTGCTTAGTGTCCACAAAACGAAAGAGAGACTCTTATGCCACATGCATTTCTTCAAAATGCTTTTCAGCCCTTTGTAAATAGACATAATGTGATAATACCTTTTACATTAACTTAACTTAGAAGCGATTCACTTGTACATCACTCAACCGCTTTAGTCCTTACTTAAATTTATTCTGGACTAGGCCTAGGAAGGCAAATCAAGGGGGCAGCAGATCCTCTTCCATAGTACAGGAAGCCAATTGACCTGTATCATATTAACCCTTTCCGTCCCCTTACGACATACTTATGCGTCCTTAAAACCTGTGGCAAAAGGTTATCAGGATGTACAGGTGGGCCCTGACTTTGTTGCAGCAACAAGGACATCTCCCTGCCACTACACGTTAGATCAGGTTGTCTTTAACAGCCTCGACTCTCCCCTGTAAGTAGAAACCATTGCTGGCTTCCTGTGTAATGACACTTGCACAAACAGACATTCAATGAATGCCCGATCAGGCAATCTGGCATTCCTTTCCAGTAGATGGTGTCACTGCTGACACTGAGCAGATGTTGACTTTAGGACAGGAAAGCCTCTGCAAGGTATTTCTACACCCTTCTGGGCTCTCCCATTGCTCCATCTGCAGGCTGACACTTCTGAGCCATTGGAGCAGTACAAAACATGACGAAAGACATCTCATCCTATTGTCTACTATTCTAGAAAATCATTGGCTACAGAAATGAACTACTTATATGGGGGATAAAAAACTTTTGGCCATTAAAGCAGCACTAGAAGAATGGGATCATTTGTTGGAAGGAGCAGTTCATCCCATTACATTTTTTTATGACCAACGTAATCTAGAATCAAGATTCCTCTAATGTTTTGCAAGAAACTAGCGGAAGTTGTCTATGCGAGCTCTAGAGCGTAGAGCTCTACACGCTGCCCGGACTAAGCACCGGGGACACAGGCAGAGTGCTCTGTGAAATGCCTTTTAATCCCCTTAATGCCACTCTGCCTCCATAAATGCCTTTTAACCCTCTATACGCCACTCTGTCTCCTGAAATGCCTTATACCTCCCTATATGCCTTTTAACCCCCTAAATGCCAGAGCGGCACAGAGTGGAGGCACAGTGGCATATAGAGGGTTAAAAGGTGTATCATGGGGCACAGTGGCATTTAGGGGGTTAAAAGGCATATCATGGGGCACAGTGGCATATATGTGGTATAAGGTATTTCTGGGGCAGAGTGGCAAGCCTGAGGGCAGATGTGCATAACTGGGGGGGCAGGTTGAAAAAAAGGAAATAAAAACAAAATATTTTTCTCAATCATAGCTTTTTTTTTCATAAGTTAATATTTAGATTTTGTCTTATAATCGAGCAAATACGGTACATTTAAAAAAAATATTTTTATTGTTTTAATGTATTATTCATACTAAATGTTGAACTATAAATCTAAATGAAAATCTGTCCATTTGTGTGGATACATGAAAAATCATGGAATCATGGTTAAAGAAAAATGTAAAAAAAAGTCCTTGATTTTTGGGTACAGTAAATGGGTTAAGATACCTTAGTTTTTTCTCATAATTTTTATCTTGCAAACCATTTACCTTTTTAGTAACTCTCCTCTGAACGCTCTCCAATATGTTAATATCCTTCATATACTGTATATGTGTCCTTTAACACTTATGGTTAGACTTGTTTTCCAACATCGATTTTCGTTTCCTACCTTTTCGGTTTGGACAAATTTGTTGTCACTTGCCCTCACTCATGCTCTCTAAACCTCAATCACCCTCTGTCCCTCTCTCATTTGCTCTCTCACACATTAATTCACTGTCTTTGAAGCTCTCTCAATATTTCCCTACTTTCTCCGCCAACCACTTCCTTTTTGTCTCCTTTTCCACAGCTCTGTTTCTTCTCGTGCCTCTTCTTTCTTCTTTTTTCTTTCTTTGTTGGCTTCTCCATCAGCTAGACATTTGCAAATGAACCAGGCCTCCCAGGGCACTTCTGCAAAAGATCAAAGCCTCCGTGGAAATTCATACGGATTCGGCAAATTTTGCTAAAATTAAAATCGATGAATCCGAATGCACAAGACTACTTATGACTTTCCAATCAAACTTTAGGAGGTATGATTACTTCCTTATAAACCAGATCTTATCTTCTCAGCCTTTCCACCCCTGACGAAGCCAGCAACAGTCTGATGAAACATTTGTCAGACCTTCATGGTTTGTCTCCCGCTTGATCAATTTGTTTGCTCTATTTTTCTGAAGTCTTTTGTTAGTCGTAATGTTATAGCAAATAGGTGTATAGAGCAGTTGTTCACACTTCCTCTTGAGCTTTCTACTTTGGGAGTTACTCAGTAGTACATTTCGAGTGTATTATTACGGTTTCTATCACAAATTACAGTCTGGGCAATAACAATATAGCCAGCTTTTCTTAGGGCCATATTCAGTCACTTGACAGCAGGCAGTTCTGTTCAGCCTGAGCATTTTGTATGTAGGCAGAATCAGATATCCCCTTTGGTTTTATGATTTTGCACACTTATTATAAATTGTATTCCATTCTCTTTTTATTCATAATAAAAGTTAGGTTTATACTACACATTAGTTTGGGATATCCACCTTTTTATTTTGTAAAAATAAATAACAAAATTGGTAGTTTACTGGTAAAATGGTATTACTTTTTTTGCTGTATATTTCACAGATCCTCTCACACAGTTTAAGGAAAATGAACACTGTCGTTTTGCAGGTAACAATTTGCCAATTCTACTTACATTGTTTGATAGTGAACATACCTTTTTTTCTACAGAAGCACTGTAATGGTCTCCCAAATGCTGTGAAAAGTCTGTGATGAATTATGTGGAAAAAATCCAACAGTAATAAATAAAAGGGAATAATAAGTCTGTGGCAAAATGATCAGGACAAGGACTGTGCTATCGTCAAACACTTCAGAATCTCTGCATATAATGGAGGGCTACTTAAAGGAGTTTTACACAACACATCAAAATTTATATGTATTTGATGAGTTTTGCTCCAGGTGCATGAAAGTAGAAAATGTGTAGAAAAGTAGAAAAAGCTGTAAAGCAACATGGTAAAAATAATTATTAAAGTCAATATTGTTGATTCAGTCCAGAACTGAACAAGCTTAAGATAGATGGAGTTTCAATATATTCAAAACGATATATATATATATATATATATATATATATATATATATATAATGTTAGTGTTGGATATTTTACTTTCACTGCTTTGTTTTACAGGAGACATAGAAGTACATTAGTTTATTCCCATGTGTACATTTTCTGGGTCCAGACAATAATTTGGATTCTATCTGCCTTTAGTTTGTATGAAACCCAATCTGGGTTATAATTGGTCCATTTAGCCTTCCCTTTTGAAATCCGTTATTATTTATTCATTTTTTTTACAGCATAGCTTTATACAACCCAATATTTTAACCCAATTTGGCATAAATTATAAAGCATACATTGAATTACATGATTTTAACCACATAGTAAGCTTTTGGTGGATAAAATATTACAGCGAGCAATGTACAGGGAATGCAACAGGGTTGGACTGGAGATGACAAGGTGGCCCTGACACTTTGAGGCCAGCTGACATCTGATGATGTAGGGATTGCCAATGGCCATAGTCAAATAAACTGACATGACTGCTTGGACATCTGTCGGAGATGTTTCTTTCACCATGATTGAGGATGACCCCTTTAGGCAGCAGCTAGAGGTCCTTGCTCCTAACTACCGCCTCCCCAGTTGCACCACATTCAGCAGGGCCATAGTGCCCTCCCTTTATCAGCCTTGTGTCTCATTGTTAAAGGAGCTTTACAAGGCAGCAGGACAAACCATCTACTTCACCTCTCCTACATGGAGCACCACTAGCGCACATCATGCCATTCCTTATTCTGAAGGATCAATTATTTATTTTAATATTTAAAATTTTGGAGGATATTTAGTCCTGTACAATCTAAATGTGTCTGTCTGGCAGAGCTCTGTACTGCCCCATCTCTCCTGCAGCTCAGTCTCCTTCCTTGCTCTGAGGAATCAATTCTTGTCCTGTACAATATGGACTGGCCTGTCTCTACTGCTGTGGCTCAATGTCCTTTCTTACTCTGGGGATCAATTCTTGTTGTTTTTTCTAATATTGTTGGGTGGGAATTGTTGGATCTGTCTGTCCGTGCTTGCCCTGTGCCCTACCCCTGCCTTGGCTACTGCTCAATCTCCTTCCTTTTTCTACCGTTGTGGAAAATTCACCGTCCTGTAAAGTGGCACCTGTGTCTATCCAGTGCCCCACTACTACTGCAGCCTAATTATCTTCCTTACTCTAAGGGATTAATTCATTAAAATTGTCCAAAGAGAAATTCAGTCCCATAGCATGCTGTAAGATGTGTATGTGTTCACTGGTGTAGTGCTGCTGCTGGTGGTGGTCCTGCAATGCAGATGCTGCTGTAAATGAAAGGTGAGTCTGAAGGTGGCAGGGACCTTTTTTTTTGAATTACAAAAACTCCTCTGAATTTCAACCGAACCATATGGACAAATCCCATTACTAGATACCTAAAAGAAAAAATATATATATATTTTGCTTGCTGTAGACAAGTCTAATAATTATAAGAATTCCATATCATCGGGAGCAGGCGCGTACCTAAAGGGGGGGCGATTTATCAGGGGGGTGCCCCTGACTGCCGCTTAACCCGGGCCCGCAGCTTACTGCTGCAGCGCTCGCGCATTGTGTGAGAAAATTATTTTCCCAGGCAGGGGGAGCAGGAACGTGGGCGGGAAAAGAGTTTCCTCAAACAGTGCACAGGTAAATTAGCAAGCAAGGTAAGGGGGTGTGGGAGAGTGAATTGGTGAGTGGGTGAATGAAAGTTAGCGGGTGAATGAATGAATGAATGGAGTTACTAAGTTAGTAGTTAGTGTATAGGGACAGAAATTGCACAGGCATGCTGATTAAGGGGGCAGAGCTGTCACAGGCAGGCTGACTGGGGGGCAGAAGTGGCCCAGGCACGCTGATTTGGGGGCAGGGTTGGCACAGAGAGGCTGTTTCAGGGGCAGAGTTGGCACAGGCAGGCAGACTATTTCAGGGGCAGCGGTGGCACAGACAGGCTACTAAATGGCCAGCAGTGGCACAGTCAGGCTGTTTTAGGGGCAGAGGCCTACCACGTGAACATCTGGCTTAGTGTATAATCATAGGGGTTATGCTGGACTACCGTCAATGTCTGGCTCAATGTATAGTAGTGGGAATTACACTGTACTATATTTGTTCAGTAAATGTTATTTATTTAAACTTATTTAATTTTATTTATGAGTTAATAATTTATTTTAAAAGATTTCAATTTATTTCTACAGATAAAAATTTCAAATAAATATTCTGGCCAACATTAATTTTTTTGCGAGGGGTTGCCTCATAGAGGATCCGCCCTGGGCGCCAAATACTCTAGGTACACCCCTGAGTGAAGAAACAAATAATCCAAAGAAATTGAACTTTTGACATCTGGGCAAGCTTAACAGTAAATAACCCACTGCATCATATAGCTCCTTCTTGTCTCTTGGTGTAAAACATAGCTGCTCCGACAAATGCAAAAGCATTCGTCCTGGGGGCCGGGCTAAAATCCTTAGTTATAATTGTGCATAACTGTCGGGAGGATGTTTGCATGTGGTTACAGCAATTTTCCTATTTTGACGTCTGATAGAAGTGACATTTTCATGGCGAGATATTCTCTAGTTATACTGCAAATATTTACAGTAACATTAGACGCGGTGAGGATTCTTCAATGTCATTATCTTTCTGCATTAAGGAAATATATTGTTTATCGGTTGATACTATGTCTTATAAGATGTATTATATTTCTAAAATATTTTATATATCTGGTGAGTACATTAGTTTATTTGTATTCTGTTTGCTATGTAATTATAAAAAAAACATTAGAACATGCCAAATATTTTGAATGGATACACACATTCACTCATATATAATCAGGTAGTAGGTTTCATTGATAGCTGGTTGTGCCTGGAAGAACATTGCCTCTTTATTATTCAACTAGTCACTTCCTCATTATCCTTCACAGGATGTGAAATGACATTAACTAGGCCACATCTAAAGCATGCAATCTGTTTGTAGTCAGTCCTTTGTCCCATGTATCATGATTAATGTAGGTCTTCATCCTGCAGTGCATCATCAAATAAGTTCAAAAGAATGATGTGCTCTTTTATAATGATTAGAAATTACTGGTCAAGATAATGTAAGTCAAACCCTTCTGAAACGTGGCTGTAGGTGGCATTGTATATTCTGCTGTGCATAAAGGGACGCATCCCCTAGTCTCTCTGTGTAACTCACAAGAGGGTAAGAATTATTTTTCCAGTAGGTACCCATACTTGAGTAGTTCTTTCACTAACCCTCTGACAAGTAAACCTAAAGAATATGTTTAACTTTATGGGGCTACAAGTGGTCTGATTTTTTTTAAAAGGGACAGTTTACTTTCCCTAACAGCCCCACTAAAGAAGAATGCATATTGAAGAATAGTAATTTAATATGCATTATTTAAATATAAAACATTACTTAATTTAGGGAGAAGCTACAGCTACAAGGCTGCAATTCCTCTCCAGGTCTGACGATTGTTTGGCGAGGTGGAGAGAAGAGGTATAGGAATCAGGCTGGCTTGTGTAGGCTGCTACAGTTGAGATGGAAGGTGTGAGGGTTCGGACAAAACAGGAGGTTGTGGTGTAGCAACAGCAGAGCAGGTAGAAAGTAGAGATGTTGGAAAGAACGGCAGAAGTGTGTTAGTTGCAGAGGGTTAAGGTCACATTGGTTTCTATAGGTTTGCCAAGGTTTTTTTATGTAGAGGAGGAATGAGAAGAACAACAATGTTGTAGATTAGGAGGTGATATAAGAGAAAGAAGAAACGTTTCTGGCAGATAATTTCAGATATTTATGAAAAGCAAAACCAATTTAGTGTCGCGCTCAAATATAAATGAAAATAAAATTGTTGTATAGGAGGAAGAGAAAATATTGTTATGCTTTCCCTTTAAGATAGGCTTCAGTGTTGTTTTAAAATTTTCAAATATAATAAGGTATATATGGTAAAACTAAATGAAAGTAAGTGCTTGCCTTGTTTAGGACCAACACACTGCTCCTATGCATTCTTCAGAGCCTTTGGGACTTGAGGTCTCCCAGAAATGTACAAAGAGGAAAAGAAAGGGTAATCCAAATTAAAATACCATTTATTAAAAAAAAAACATTAAAAACAAATATCCGCTTATATTCAAGTTGCAGAAACCAGAATACCTGGGAACTTCTTAGCTCTGGCTACCCGGAGCCTTCCCTTCCCAATGACATCAGCAGGCGGCCACAGTGATGTTGGTGGGCTGTCCCATTGATGTCGGGGGCGTTCCCGCTGATGTCAGTGGGCATTCCAGCTGACATCACAGGAAAGACCCCCCATTTAAAGATGAAACCATACCTGGGAACCATACCTGGGAACCATACCGGTTCTCCGCGTCAATACCTGAATGCTATAGCTGTCCCAATTGTAGTCAGAAAAAAAACTGTATAATTAAACCCCAAATACTGTGGCAAAGGATCACCCTATACAAAAGAGAGCATTTTTATCCCTATGTCTATCTATACTAACATTCAAAAGTTTGGGGTCACTTAAAAATATCCTTGGTTTTTGCAAGTAAGCAAATGTTATCCATCAAAAAGGCTATTGTGACTATTGTACCAGGAAATTAATTTTAACGGAATGTCTTCATAGTTGTACATAGGCGTCTTCATCAGCAACCATCACTCCTTTGTTCCAATGGCACATTGTGCTAGCTAATCAAAGTTTAAGTTTAAAACGATATTTGATCATTAGTTTTTGTTACATGGCTAGAAATTTCTACAGCTAAGTAACCCCACGCTTTTACATTTGTAGTGTTTATTCGTGATCCACTCAAAACTCAAAGCACTAACAAAAGATATAACATCATGTCCAGGCAGAGTGCCATACATTTTAAAGGCTTACCTCCTGATATAAATGACTGATTTGAATGAATCTATTAACATGACAGTGTTTTGAGCTTCAGAACAATGACAAAAACACAATCTGACATGATAACATTAATCTAACAAAGCTATGCAACAAGCTATTAATTTAGCAAGCTCATTTCAAGCTGTTGAATATCATTAGTTAAATGTTCTTTAGTTTGTTAGCTTCAAAAAATAATGTGTATACAATGTTTGTAGTGCTTATGTGACCATTAATAGAAAAAGTTGTAACATCTAAAATATATTATGTCACATTATTGTTACACAGCTATGCAAGCACGCAAAAGCCAGCACCATTTTTCAAATTAATATTGTTATTGAACACTGTAATTGTAACAGGCACTGTTGTTGGTTGAGATGACTTGGCTTGCAACCTGCATTTCAATTAATCTCAAAGATGTTCAATTTGGTTTATGTCAGGTCTCCATGCAGGCCACTTGAGTTCCACCACACCAAAATTGTCAAAGCATGTCTTTATGGACTTTTCTATGGGCACAGGAGCACCATCATGCTGAAACAGAAAAGTGCCCTCCCCAAACTGGTCTTTGTATGCTGTAGCATCAACTTTCCCTTCACTGGGACTAAGAGGCCGAACCCAGAAAAACAGCTCCAGACTGTTATCCCTCCTCCACCCAAAACTCATAGTAAGCACTATGCATTCCAATAGTTAACATTCTCCTGGCATCCTCCAAACACAGAGTGGTCCGTCAGATGAAGTGTCTTCCATCACTCCAGAGACCTATTCCAGAGTCAAGTGGCAGTGTGATTTATACTACTCCAGCCAATGCTTAGTGATCTTTGGCTTGTGTGCAGCTGCTTGGCCATAGAAAGACATTTCATGAAACTCCAGATGCACAGTATTTGTGCTGATGTAGCTTCCAGAGGTAGCTTGGAACTTTGTAGTGAGGGATGCTACAGAGGACAGATGATTTTTATGCACTATGGTCTTCAGCAGTCAACAGTGCCACTTTGAGCATGGGTACTCTAGCACTTTCTGACCGAGCTCTTGTTACTCCTAGACGCTTCTGCTTCACAATACTAGCAGTTAAGTGGACTGTTTTTCCTTCCTTGGACCACTTTTAATAGGTTCTGCCTACCGCATCCAATGATGGTGCTAGGTTTAAAGTAACTAAGTTATTCAGTACGACCAATTCTACTGTGTCTGCTTATGGACATGGCATGCCAGTGTGCTTGATTTTATACACAAATAAACTCAATGATTAGGAGGGGTGCCCATATACTATTGGTTATGTAGTGTACATTGAACATGTTAGGCATATGCAAAAATTAGGCCCAATCAAACCTGTGACATATAGTACTGGGAGTCCTCAGTCATATATGCTTCAGGTTCGGAATTGTTTGGTTTGTAGACACACACGATGATGACTCTGATCTGTGTTTGTTGGGCATATGGTCAAAAC
This sequence comes from Spea multiplicata, assembly GCA_009364415.1. Lineage (NCBI taxonomy): Eukaryota > Metazoa > Chordata > Amphibia > Anura > Pelobatidae > Spea > Spea multiplicata. The sequence continues at coordinate 149,538 of VKOC01016327.1, forward strand.
ATATGGTACTAGTAGTCATTAATCGTAATTTGTCTGCAGTTGAGACATTAAATGTATCAGGTACTGGGTGGACTTTTTTTTGCAGACACACAATATAACTCACATCTGTGCTTTTTGGGCATATGGTAAATCTCCTGCTTATTAGGGCCCCACCAAGTCTATGTGACCTTAAGCAGACCGCCTTTCTCTTTATTGCCCCAATACCATTAGGAGGAAAATGTCAATGCTGTATAATGGGATATAATAGGAAAGTGCAAAATAATGGAGGTCATAATGCAACCTTATACAGGTTGTCTAATATCCCAACCACCTCTGCTTTTCAACAAATTTGGAAGACCAACTTAAAAACTAGGGCAACATGGGATGGAATAGACCATGGTAAGGATGGAATCAGGGTCTTGGTGTTATGGTTTAGGGGACTGACAGCCTGGGAATAAATATACTCCTTTCTTGAACAAAAAAACACTAGTTTCATTATTGGGTACACTTATGGAACCCGTTAATTATAACTCTTACTCTACTATCAGAATAAAGCTAAATGGGGGGAATAGCAAAAATTGATTATTCTGAAAATAATGGTTCCCATGGTTTCCTTGCGTGATACTATTTTCAACTCTGTTAACATTGCTGCTTTGTTTCACAGTAGAAGCAGATTATCACAGCATGTCAAGGTGTTTGCAAGATTCTTTCTTATTCAATCCACTCTCCAAGAACACGCAGTACAAAGAGGAGTTGCAGGAAATCTATTTGATTTGTTTATTCTCATGAAGAGGTCTGATGAAAAGATACACTTGTCCTGAAGCACTGTTTGTGTATCTTTTCCTATTGATTAAGTAATTAAAATGCAGAAAGAAATCAAAAAAGCAAACATGTATAAATCTTAAGCATCTGAGCAATAACCTAAAACTAGTATTATAAATACTTGTTTGTGAAGATTGATTTTGCTTTCATAGTACTTACCAATATAAATAATTATAAGAATTCAATAAGAATGAAGTGTGTTAATTATATTGAACAGCCACAGAATGAAAACATTATCAATATAAAAATTGATTTTAAAAATATAAAGTAATCATATTAAATCTGTGTAATTGCCCATGTACGTATGCACTGATCAGCCATAACATTATGACCACTGACAGGTGAAGTGACTAACACTGATAATCTTGTTATCATGGCAACTGTGTGGGATACATTAGGCATCAAGTAAACATTTCATCATCAAAAGTGATGTGTTAGAAGCAGGAAAAATGGGCAAGCATAAGGATCTATGCAACTTTGACAAGGGCTAGACGACTGGGACAGAGCATCTCAAAACCTACTGGCAGTACCTATTAAAAGTGGTCCAAGGAAGGAAAAGCGGTGAACCGGCAAAAGGGTCTTAGGCAGCCAAGGCTCATTGATGCACGTGGTAGGAGGCATGTGGTTAAATCCAACAGACAAAAGTTGCTGAAAAAATTAATGCTGGTTCTGATAGAAAAGTGTCAAAGCAAACAGTGAGTTTGTTGTGTAAAGGGCTGTGTAACAGTAGACCAGTCAGGGCGCCCATACTGACCATGTCCACTGCCGAAAGCACCTACAATGGGCATGTGAGCATAAAAACTAGACCACAGAGAAATGGAAGAAAGTTGCCGGGTCTGATGAATCACATTTTCTTTTACATCATGTGGGTGGCCGGGTGTGTGTGCATCGCTTACCTGGAGAATACATGGCCCCAGGATGCATCCATGGAGGCCCCATCTCGCAACTTACAGGACTTAAAGGACCTGCTGCTAACATCTTGGTGCCAGAGACCTTTAGAGGTCTAGTGGAGTCCATGCCTCAACGAGGGGCATACACAATATCAGGCAGGTGGCTGATCGGTGTATATACTCACATACGCCTATTCCCCACATTTACACTTGTATATAAAAAACAAAAACTGTCTGTGCTTCTCACCCTAACCACTATGTAGGAGGTGAGAGTAGGTTCTCACCCTATTGAGAGTGTGCCTTGACGTGGCTGGTGAGCTTAATTATGTTTTGGCCAATTCATATAACCAAAACCTCTCATTTATATTATGTTTATATATTTTTTGCCAACTTTATTAGGGTGAGAAGCGCAGACAGTTTATGTTTTTTGTATACACTGTATAGCCAATACACTGTATTTGCAGCATGCTCACACCTGTTTGGTAGGTTTCATATTACACATTTGTAATATTTGAGCCTGAGACTAGCTTAGCACCAACATTTGTTCTTTTCCCTGTTTGCACACATTTGCCCTTACCTGGAGCCTGTCTCTTGTCCTGCTCACATGAAGTGCAGCTTTTAGGCTTACCTTGTTCTGGAGAGAAAGATGCTTATGCAGGAAGGCTGAACCTTGAGCAGGGGGGGCTGGAGTTGCAGCACTGGCACAGAAGTTGAGCAGACCACCGGATTTCTGTTACAGGATGAATGTAGATGCTGGCAGAACCACAGGAATTTGAGATGCTGTAGGAAGAAGCAGATAGAAGACCCAGAGGACAGATGCTAGCTGACCACTGGAATTTGGAAGCCAAAGACAATGGAAACTCACAGCATCAGAAGGACAGAACGCTGGAAGAACGGTAAAGGCTGACCATTGGATACAGGGACCCATAGGAGTGGGAGGATTAAAGGACCCCAAGAACAGCAGCACGAACCATGGGTAGAAATTCGAAAACAAGAGGCACCGGGCAGGACGACAAGCAGAGGGCATAGTGGAACGGCAGACCAGGGGTTAAACAGCGATGAGCCAAATGGGTAACCACAAACCAAGTCAAGGTCCAAGTCTGAGTCAGAAACTGAGGAGGCAATCTGGGGTTACAAGGACAGGGAGCAAAGGGATCAGGAAAGGTCAGAAGCAGGTAGGAAAGGGTTAACTGGTAAACTTCCAGAACAAGGGGGATAAAAAACGCCAAGTTGCATTCAGAGACTCTAAGCAGCAACTGAGCGCCTTGAGAAAGGTGTCAGTTGTTTAAATAGTCTTAGGAGTCCCCTTAATTACCTGGCCAGTTGCTGTGATATGGCCCCTGTAAGAGTGTCAGCTTTTCGTACAAGCATTAAGCACTTGCCGGGATGGCTGGAGACCACAAGGCTGGAGGAGGCATCGAGCAGTGGGTGCATGTCTACCTACTGCCTGGGTAAGTATAGGCTAATACAAGTGTGACATGGTCAATGTCAGAGTCCAGGCGAACAGGGTAATATGTTCGTGGAACTTTTAGCTGGGTCATGGAGTACTTTTGTGTCCAGTTTCTGATACTATGACCCGGTAAGATTTTATAAGGTGTCTGGAGCTCTTAATCGGCCAGCACAGCCCTGTTTGCCCAGACGACAGCCTCACTACGGGGGAGGTGATGCAGGCAGAGGAATCCCATTGTATCCCTTAATCCCCTCACCTTATCCATTGTCTGTGTACTCCTCGAGCTGATGGGATTTGGGGTTGGGTTCTGTGTGTATTGAAAACGTCTGGTAAAAGAATGTTGATAGAATTAAGGCTCTATATAAGTTCTATGTGGTTGAAATAAAAGTTAGTCCTTGTTTTACTGCACAACTTGTGGTCTGACTGATCCGTGGATAGCAGGAGCTATCCGTATGAGGGTACTGACTGGTGATTCCTCAGCCCTCAAACAGGGGTACCCAGCCTTGGGTTTAGTAACCCTGTAACAACAAGGTTATATATCACAAGATTATGTAATCCCGCTGAGTTTCCACCTCCCATAGCAGGCCGGTGCAATTTGGGTTCTGCTTTATATGGCAGGAGGTACCAGGAAAGTGTGTAATGTACTAAGGCTTACAGAGATCAAGAGGGAGAGCAGTATAAAAGTATAATTGTAAAATAGACAAAATCATATTATGTTTCAGATATTGGGATGAAAGTAAAAATATATAATTGGATAAGAAGCCATATAGTGAAACCCCTGCTTAGCAGGGCCTCACCAACTCTATGTGACCTTAAGCAGACCAACACCCATGATTCCCCCAATGCCATGATGATGAAGAAAATACACACAAAACAGGAATCAAATAAAGTTTTACATGCTGTCTAGCCATTGCCATATAGTAGGTGAGGATGAAAATAGCAATGCTGTACAATGGGATTTAATAAGAAAGTGGCACAAAATAGAGGTCATGATATATCTTATGTATGTAAAAGTTATATAGAACTGAATGAGAATCGATACTAAAAAAACATTCTATCCTTTTATTAAGGATACACACTTAACAAAGTGTGAACAATCAGCCATATTACTAACAATTCGAATGGTAGGGGTTAACAGCATCATACAAACACAGGTTACAGTTCTCAATCTCTTTAAACAAACAGACAAAATACTTCCCTTATACACTAAAAGGTGATTTTTTGTCCTTATCTGTTTTATTTGGTTGTGTATTCAACCATTTCTTAATACCGGTATATGTACACTTTTTTTGCACTTTCCTACTTTTTTAAATTAATTAATTATGGATTATTTATGTTGGGGAAAACATCATGGTGTGAGAGCATGAAACAAGAGGGGCCCATGCTTTATAACCACTCCTGGGCTCCAAGTTCTTTAATATGGCCACATGTATACTGTAAAGAAATAATTTGTGCAACTGCTGTGAATTTTAAAACCTGACTATAAAGTTTCTTGTAATTTAAGAAGACAGAGCAAATTAATTCTCTGCTCATTTGCCTTTCACATAACCAAGTCACCTTAGACACAACTCAGATGGGAGCTTGGTGGAAGTTATATTTTTCTCAGAGAAAATTAGCCAGCACCTGGAAAAGGATCACCTTTATCAATCATTTTTTGAATGAGGGTCATTGTGTTAAACTGCCATCTTAGTTTGCTAATGGATAGTAAGTCAGAATTGTGAACTTCGTAGCAGACAAGAGGACAAGAGAATAATTTAGTTTTATTTTGGTGCTTCAACTTCCAAAACAATTATGGAAAGTCAGATCCAATTTAAAGTTGACCATGCCATTTATTTAGTTTTCTCTTATTTAAAACTGAATCTTGCACTCTGAGATATGTTATGTTATTATTCAAAAATCTGTTTTAGAACTACACGGCCCTCCAGCTCGCTAAACAAGCATATTTTATTTCATTAATCACCTCTATTTCCCATAACCCTAAATGTTTATTCTCCCCATCAGGGATAACATCTTCCCCCATAGTGTCTATCATATGGTACCTCAACCTCCCTCCTCACCTCAATCCATCCACACCTGCTTCAGCCCAGTGACACCACTCGACATTTCCAAGGGCCTGTTGTCTTCTCACCTCACCACCTGTCCCCTCGACCCTGCACCTTCACATCTCCTGCCACCCCTCTCTAGTGTCCTTACCCCAAGCCTAACCCACATCTTTAATCTCTCCTTGTCCTCTGGTGTATTCCTATCCTCATTCAAGCATGCCATCATCTCCCCCATCCTAAAGAAACCTTCACTTGATCCCACATCCCCATCAAACTACCGTCCAGTTTCACTTCTCCCACTAGCTTCCAAACTGCTAGAACGATTAACCTACAATCAACGGACAAACTTTCTCTCGTCAAACTCTCTACTTGACCCTCTGCAATCTGCTTTCCATCCACAGCATTGAACAGAGACTTCACTGACTTAGATTACTAATGACCTCTTGACAGCTTAAACAAAAAGCCAATTCTCACTGGTTGTTCTCTTGGACCTCTCAGCCGCCTTTGACACAGTCGACCACTCTCTTCTCCTACAAACCCTCCATGCTCATGGCATCCGTGACATGGCTCTTTCATGGCTTAAATCCTACCTTTCTAACCGTACTTTTAGTGTCTCGTTTACTGGAACTTGCTCCTCTCCCTTACCGCTATCTACTGGTGTTCCTCAAGGCTCAGTTCTTGGGTCTCTGCTATTCTCCATCTACACTTCTTCACTCGAAAAATGTATTTCTCCCTTTGGTTTCCAGTACCACCTATATGCAGATGACACCCTACTCTATATTTCTGCTCCTGACCTTTCCCCCCTCTTCTAACTCCCCTCACTAACTGTCTATCAGGAATTGCATCATGGATGGCATCCCACTACCTAAAGCTCAACATCTCTAAGACCGAACTCATGGTAATCCCGCCATCTGCTCTGTCCACTTTTCCTGACATCTCTATTACTGTTGATAAATCCACTATCCACCCAACAGACCAGGTGCCTTGGTGGCACCCTTGTCACCTTCGTCCCTCACATCCAGTCCCTCACCAAAACCTGAAAAACATCTCCCGAATCCACCCTTTCCTCACGTAAAATACCACCAAGTTACTAATCCACTCCCTTGTGATATCCCACCTGGATTATTGCAACTGCCTACTAACCGGTCTCCCCCTCTCCTGCCTTTCACTGCTTCAATCAATCCCTGCAGCTAGATTAATCTTTCTCTGCCGCCGCTTCTCCACTATGCCAATCACTTCATTGGCTCCCCATACCCATCAGAATCAAATTTAAACTTCTAACCCTGACCTATAGAGCCCTCAACAACTCTATCATCCTATCCAAATACACCCCTACCCGCCCTCTTCACTCCTCTTGTGACCTGCGGCTTTCTTCTACTGTTGTTACCTCTTCCCACTCCCATATTCAGGATTTCACCCGTGCCGCTCCCCTCCTGTTGAATTCCCTTCCCCGTTCCGTCAGACTTTCTGACTCATATGAGGCTTTCAAAATCTCTCTGAAAACCCACTTGTTCAGGGAAGCGTACAAGATTCCTTTACAGTGCTCCCAATGATCATCTCAATCAAAGCAATCGGAACATACAGCTTCAACACATTATCACAACCAGATCAACTCGTCCCCATCCAAGCAGTCCTCTCCTATTGTCTCACTCCCCTCAACCAATGACTAGATTGTAAACTCGCAAGAGCAGGGCCCTCTTTTGCTTTGCACCAGTTTGTTGTTATTTTATGTGTTTATAAATTGTTCTAATGAATGTAACTGCGCTGCAGAATCGGCTGGCGCTTTATAAATAAATGTAAATGTACATGTGGAAAGACCACTTTTTTTCTATTGCAATCTATAGGAAGATTGCTATGCAGTTATTTGTGATACTTTTTCCCTGTATTGCATCCATTCCTATAAATCCTGATTTGGATTTATTTTACTCAATTTTCCATGGATCACCCATTGATTATTTGCGATTTATCTTAGAAGCTTATTCACAATCATTCAGGAATCATATAATAACATTTCTGCATTTTTGGCATATCTATTTTTTATTTTTTCTTTAATTTTACCTTTTATAGGGTATCCATAAAAAGTTGAATCAATCATTATTTTTTGTCCAATTAAACTATGTTTTCATTAGACTTGGGAGCCGGCAGAAAGTTTGTATTAGTTCTCGGGTTCATTTTTCAGGGGGGAAAAACTATTCGTATTTGACGAAATTCGTCCGTATCCATCTTCTGTTCGTACGAAATCCGTCTAACGTTTTCATAACTCCCATTCGACCGGGTTGCCATGGAAACAAGAAATAAATGCATAGAAGGAGTTGAATTAAAATGGCGAGATTTTCCTCTTAGCGTAGTTAAAATGGCTGCCGAGGCAACGAAAGAATGAATGAACGCAGATTTTCGTATCGTGCTTATTCGTTTCTGCTTTTTTTTCCTCCAATGTTGCATTCGTTTGTTATTCTGACAAACGGACAAAACGGTAAAATTCAGCACGAAAACGCTTTAGTACGAAAAAAGGAATTAGCAAGTCTAGTTTTCATATTATAAGTTAAAGACTAAGATGACATTCTCAAGCTGTGTTCTTGAGAATACATTGTTAAAAGTACTAAGCAATTCACACCTTATATTTAACTTTTACTTAACCACCCCAATGAGCAGTTGTATATTTTAGGTTTGTAGATTTGATGCTAGATTTACTTGTTTATAACAATGATCAATACATAAGAATGTCAATGCTAATATGTTTCACAAACTAGTGAACATATTAATATGATGGGTTTATACATCTGCTCTTTTTAACATTTTAAAAACCTATGGACACATTCTTTAAAAAAAAATAATAATAGGATATCACATTTTGACTCTAACTCATCCATAGAAACACAGATATGACATACTGTTCTAAGTACAAGTATCAGACCCAGTTTCATTCAGAAGGAAGCTTCAAACAACTTTTGTTTTACAAAGATAAGAATACGTCTTCGCATTTATAAAGGACTAAAGGTATGAGATATATGGAAGGTGAAGAAGTGGGTACTTCGAACTTGTTGAAAACTGTAGTGCACTCCTTCACATTGTTATTATTGCAGTGCAGTACATTGTACTAAAGGGTACTGGGCTTATAATGATATATTTGCTGTCACACCTGCATAGTTATAAGTGTTTCTTGATCTTTTATAATCTGCTCTGTTCTGTCATTTCCAGATGGCATTTCTTTTCTACTAAATCTAAAAAGAAAAGTATAAAAAAAATACACAGCAGTTGAAAAAAACCTAATATTTCCAAAAGATTGAGAATATTGAATGAACAAATAACAAAACAAAGTACATGACAACATATAATTTAAGACAAATAGAATATATTGATGTAATTATATTTGAAACAGAAAATTGTTTGCATATAAACAAAAAACTTTTTAAAAAATGGCTTGAACTATTATTATGTATCAATTTATATAGCACCATCATATTCCACAGAGCTCTACAGTGGGTAAACAAGTAGTGCATGATATAACAATTTGGAATTGCAAAACAAAAAGTGAAGACTCTACTCAAATGAGCTTACAATCTAAAAGAAGGTGGGGGTATATTCACACGAGTTGAATGTCCAAATGTTTGAAGTGGACCACCGACACAACAGCATCTCAGTGTAAACTGACTAACGCTGAAAACTAATAAGCTATCATTGGAGATATTGAACAGCAAGAGTGAAACTTGGAAAGTTGAGTCAATGGTGAAACACAGAAGTAACCTGTTAGCTGATAGGTCTTTGTGAAAAAACTGTGCCTTAAGAGCTTTTTGAAGGACTGGATACATAGAGAGTCTGATAAGACAGGGTTCGCCTTCCAAAGTTGACAGCCATAGAGAAGTCTTCTATAAGACCATGAGAGGATAGGTGGAGATCAGCAGTTGAACTAATGGACATGTTAGGTGTATGTTTGGAGATAAATGATGAGATATAGGTAGAACCACAATGATGAGCTTTATATGAGTCAGAATTTAAAATTAAATATTGAGGAGTACACGCAGCCATTGAAGAGACTGACAGATGGGAGATATGTTAATAAAGTGATGTTCAAAGAGAGGCTAGCTAAGTTTGAGTTTCAGTAGAAAAGACAAGAAATAATGGGCAAGAGCCTTAGCAGCAGGAAGAAAATCAGATTCACAAATCTACTAAAGGCACTGGCATTTTTAGCACACACGCACACACACACAAAAAATCAAAACACTGGCATATACTCCAGTAGAGCCTAAATTTATAAACCTGTGACTTGCAAACGCAAGTATGAACCTCACCTCTAGATGAACAAAAATAATAATATTTTTTTTAAAAAAAATAAATGCGGGTCCCCTATACCTGGGAACTACCCAGAGCCTTCCCTTACGGGACAGGGACAGGACTGTGTCTGGGATCAGGTAAGAACTGTTATGCCCCCCACTTGGTTTATTACAGTATATTACATTTTACTATTAACAGGACGGGGTACAGATCAGAGACCTCCTTGGTTTTACTCCTTATCACTCACTACAGACTGTTTCTGTGGTTAATTAATTTCTCTATATGTCAGTCATATGGAGTCACCAGCAACTATATTAACACAAATGAAGATCTGCATATCTTCCATAGAAACAAAAATTCTAAAAATATTAAAAACCAGATTAATTTATTCTTTAACCTGTTGCTGCCTGACATTCACCTACGGTTGACTTTAATGTTACCTTCAAAGAGGGATCCACCACTATTATGTAATTATAATGTTTTTTCTTTTAGTGAATAACAGTTTAGTGTATAACGTAAGTACAAACTTCATACTTTTTATGTTACTTTCTCATCTTGGACACAGTGTTTTTATTGTTATAAACCAGTGGCAAAAGATCAGAGGGATGCCAGTAATGAATTATTAAACGGCAATAGCAATCACCATGGGCATTTTCAGAAAGGCATGCCATATGGTAAGTTTTTGTGCCTTCATTGAATCAGAAAAGATCAATGAGTTGGGTTTTAATCAAGATTTACTCCGGGGAGGGAGAAATAAAGCACGAAGATAACTTTTTCAATAAGCTGCAGAAAAAGGCAGATCAATGCTTCAGGACAAAATAAGAGGGACAGTAAACATTTTGGCCGCTTTTGAGTAATTCCCTTGTTGCGTAATAATAAAATATTATTTCCAACCCTATGTTATAAAGACTACCCTGTGATAAAATGTCCACAGATAAATATCTGTGAAAAAAAAGAAGATTCATTGATGTTATTTATTCTAAATACATACACCGTATTTATCGGCGTATAACACGCTCTTTTTAAACTAAAATATGAAGCTGAAACCCTACCTGCGTGTTATACGCCGATAAATCCTCTCTGATGCCGGGAGCCGGGCGATGACGTCACTCCGGCCCCAGCATCAGCACAAAAAGTAAAACTCTGGAAGATAAGGAGGAAACATACCAGATCTCCCAAAAGCTAGGTAGTCTGGATGGTCCTCTCAAATACTGGCAATATTGGCAATATATAAAATTAATGTATGTCTGAGTGTGAGTGTGTGTCTGAATGTATTTGTGCGTATTCCTGAGTGTGTTTGTGTGTATGTCTGAGTGTGTGTATCTGTGTGTCTGAGTGTGTTTGTGTGTGCCTGAGTTTTTTATTATTTAAATAATAAAATGAGGGTGCGTGTTATACACCAGTGCGTGTTATACGCCGATAAATACGGTACTTATCTGGTGAAAACATTATAGCACCAGAGCTGCAACCTATTGCCCCCTCTGCTGCCTATTTTTCATAGGTTTGTAGCTGCCAATCAGTGTCCCATTTAGAATGTAATCCTTGAGGATGGTTACATTTTTATTGCATTGATAGTTGGAAAATCCCTCTAATGCAAATGATGGCAAAATATTTTAAAAACATATACATAAAATATATAAAAATATATCATTTGACATTCAAAGAAGTCTTGGAAGGGGAAGGTTATGTGACTATTTCACTGGAAGGATAATATATAAGTGGAAAAGGCTTCCAAAATGAATAGTAGATATTAATAATGCAAAACATACAATTTAATATGGGACAGGCAACACCCCAATTTAATTGAGAAATTGACAGGGAGCAGAGCGTGTCAAGTCCCCACGACACGGAGGATTCGGGTGTTGACCAGAGAGTTCCCAGGCACATATGCCATGTAAGGCTGTTTGGTTATTCCTTGGCCGCAAACATATTCAAGACTGTCAATCAGAATGTGTGAGAATAGATGAATATGCTTCCTACTGCTACTCATCACAAATTTAGAAGTTGAGGTGAACTATCTCGAAACAGTAAACGTGATCCGTGCATTGATATGATTCACTAAAGTGGCTGGCAAGTTGCCGCAATGCACTGTGGTGCAGATCCTCAAAGTTTTTTTAAATGGATTGTCCTGAGAACAGGCTCCTTCAGATATTTTCAAGGAGAAATGTCCTCTGTAATGTCATGCTGAAAAGCAGACTGGCATCCACATATAAACATGTCTACTCAAAATCCATACCAAGTAACATTTTCAGGATGACTATTTTCAAGATGTTGAATATGTCTTTGTTAGCTCAAAATTTCCAATTTGTATCCTTGTTAGAGAAAATACATTATTTATTTTTTATAATTTTAAATATATACAGTGTTTATTCCACATTGAATATAAAACAAGGTCACCAAAGTTGATTTGCTATTGGTTTATGGATCTCTTGGTTCTGCGAGGACTCACAGTGTGAGCTACAGACCTCAAGGCCAACACAAAGCAACGGGGGGCATGGAATCCAAAAGAAATGTTGTTTGTATTTCAAAATATTTGAATTACTGTACAATTCATGGAAAAATATAAAGCTCCTTGACTTTTATGTTTTCATAACAAATATATCCTGTTTGCTTACTTATTCTATAGAAAGACTTAGGTCTTAGTTCTGATCAGAGATGTGCTTAAAATGTTTTTTGGTTCTAATCATTTTCTTCATAGACACAATAGCAGAACTAAACTGTTTGTTTTTTTTACAGCTGGAAGGGAAAAAGCCAATAATGCTGAACTTTTATAGTGCACCACATTTAGTTATATTAAATGTAAAAGTTTTTAGATGTAATTTATGAGTTATTAAATGTATATGTGTATACTAAGATACAATTTTTATGTGTACTGTGACAACTACACTTTTGCCTTTACCTTCTTCTGTGACATTATTAGTATCATTATTATTATTATTATTATTATTCACTTTATTTGTTGTTTATACAGGATATGTGAATCTGCAGGATGTTTTTAGCTTTCTCCCTGGATCCTACCAAAACATTAAGAATTAAGTTTTATTTTTGAACAGTTGCATGGACAAAATACAAAAAACAGACTTTTGTGTAGGCTTTCTTATAGTCATTTATTGGTTGAACTTGGTGCCAAACAGTAATCAAGCACTGTAATAGCTTACACAGTTATGCTTAAAGGAGATGTGGAACATATGCATGATGATGGTTTTTAACTAAATGGACTAAATTAACTGGACAAATTTATAATAAAAAAGTGGGAATGCATTTTGATAAGAGGTGTGGTTGATAGGGGCAGAGATTTACAGTCCTGGAAACCTAGGGAAAGTTTGATAGGGCAGATTTTATAGTATGGGTATTATTTGAGCAAAGTATTGCCAAAAGATTTAAAAGAGAAGCTTGTATTCAGGAGTGTGGTTGTTTGAATACATTGAAACACGATGTAATCTGTACCATATTTAATACATGTAATCTTATATTATTATTATTATTATTCACTTAGACTATTTATGCAGGATATGCGAACCCTTGGAAACATAACCATGATCTATACCGATTCCTAATCTAGATCATACAGTTTGGAAGAAGAAACTGTAATTTACACATACAAAACAAAAACCCAGGAACAGAGGAACAGATGAGCAAAGAGAAACAGAAAAAAATTGGTCCAGAAGAATAATATTTGACATGAGAAGGTAGATAAGGTAAATAAACTAGAAGAGGAAGAGAGTGGAAGGTCCTGGCCATTGAATAATGTGAAATTTTGTTTGGAGAGACACCATTACATATGTTATGGTGGGTAAAGGTGATGGAAAACCCTTCCAGTTAAAATTAAGGGGGTAGTAGAAGAATTATTAGACACTCATCTACAGACACCAGACAAGCCAGAAGGCATGTTTTTCCCTCAGAAATCTCATGGTGCTGCCACAATCACAAGGGATTCTGGGTAGGTGCATGCAAATAAGGTCAACAATGATCACCTTTTGCCTCCATATCCACTTTATACATGGATCCCCTTGGAGAGGCAAAAGATGTATTTTTTTTTTAAAGTTAGCTAATTATGTTTAAGACACAGCACAGAAAGAAAACTACTTTACATGCTAATTTTCTAGAAATTTCCAAAGAAAGATTATTTAAAGGATTGTTGCGGACTTTCATTCTTTACTTTTGATGACCATGAATGTGAGAACTGGACATGTGAAAATGCTTTTGTGTTTCCACACATTGTTATCCTAACAATCCATTACAATAGCATGCAAGAGAAATAGGGATGTGAGTATAATGAGTCATTATTTAAAATTATTGCGCAAGGACTATGCACATATGTATAAAGTTAGAAATGGGGTGCTTTATTTGGCAGATCATTCTTTACTCTGTGTGATTAAATGTTTTCTCAACATGTGGCAATTTGTCATTAAACATGCAACAACATTACCGGCCTTCAATTGGGTGAATGTCTGCTTAATATCTCGGTATCTAAAAAATACTGTATATTGGCTGCATTAAGACAGTGAAAGTTGTGTGACAAAACCAGATCATCATTAAAGGGGAAATATATAAAATCCTTGATAACAAGAATAGCAGTATAATTTCTCAGCTTTCTTTATGGTCATATGTGGCATTATAGGTATAAAATGCCTAATTTCATCAAATGCCCTCTTTATCTACAGTCCATCCGTTGGAACTGATTATTTTGGATACTATCACATACATTATGTTTATGTGTAGCTAGCAATACATTTCGAGTGAAATATTTTAATAATAACTAGCAGTTTGGCTGTAGACAAGATAGGTACACGTTTTGCTATTGAAGAATATATTCTAGTATAAAACATATAAAATGCAAAATCAGATGTCCATATATTGCATGGGGCGAAGCTGATTTATCCATGCACACAGTGAACATTTAAAATCTCTATTTTTGCTTCTATGCTAATGTTAATTTGTTTTTATGAAGAACTACCAAGCTCATGCCATTGAACTGTCCTCATAATAAACCGAATAGAAAAATTGTATATAAATATTCATCAAAGTTTTACAATAACTTTAGCATTTATTTTCTGCTTGACTGTGTTTCACTCTAGTTTTAAAAGCAGATTCAATAACCTCTGAAAAGTATTCTCGGTAACATTCAAAAATAACAATGTATGCAACAATCCCAATAGAAAATATGCCTCACACTTATTGGATAATTAATTTAAAGGGTTAAAATATGACATTAAAACCTTCAGAGCCATAAGAAACAAAATAGTATGCATCTAGCATTTTCAAATAAAAAATAGTTATCCAAAGCACATTTTTGGAGTGCCAAAAGATTCATTAGCAGTTCAGCTACATCACAAAAGAAGCAATCTATTTCTAATACACAGAAATGTGAATATTAATCATGGAAAAAAACAATGTAAATCATAGCGCTTTTGCAGGAAAAAGTCATGAATATTATTATAGCATTTCTTTAGTTTATAACCTGCTGTATAAATCTTCAAAATAAAAAAAATGTTTGGAAAAGAACAGAATCTAAAGTTTTCCACGATTTGTACAATCGAGAGTGACTGATCATTTTAAGTAGGTAAAAATACATAGGAACTAACTCATAAAACCATAATTCTTATTTCCAACCTTATTTCCAGGGATGGGTGAAAACGGATGATTTATTAAAGGCAGGGCTTACCGGGATACTGGAAATTTCTGGGTAGGCTGCCTGCCCTGGTACTATATAATTATTTAAGTGGAAAACTCCCATCTCCCATAATTTAGTAATTCACAACGACATCACTCCATACGCACCTGATCACCTGCTCCAAGAGTAAAGCATGTGCTGTAGTGTGTGGCCACTGGCCACGTGATATGTGAATATAAATACATAATGTGCAACCTGAATAACCAGCTGTCAGACGCACAGATGTGATAAGCACATTGGACAGAAAAACTTTGCTCACTCCATTCACTTATACACACACTGATTATATAATGGTGGTAAATGTTACGTATATGTTTAGATATGTAATAAATTATAAAGAAGGAGAGCTAAGAGGTCATTAAATGGGAAGTCAATGTGTGCGGCTTGTCAGCGAGTCTGACTTTGCATCAGTTTGGCAAGTGGTCTGTGTGTACGTAATCATCATATTAAGAGGCTGTGGGGTGTGACGGGCTTAATGGGGTATTAGTGGGCTGATCTTAAAACATTATTATTGGGCAAGGATCTCAGAAATATATACCACCCAACAATGGTACTACAACATTGGAGGCTGATGCTCAATTATTTCTATGGCTTTTTTTATTGCCATTCCTGGCCTGATCACAGGATTAGGGTTAGGTCCTAATTGATAGGAATCGAAGACTATAAGGCCATTACATTCTAGATTGTGCCTGGTCTGATATATCAAAAAAACGTATAAACAAATAACAAATGTTAAAATGCAGAAAACGTGTTTGTCACGACCTTCCTAGAACTGGCACTTACCGCGGAAGTTATTCTACCTGGAATACTACGACCAAAGGAGGAGCCCCTGGCAGCAGTACCCCAGGATTTAGATGATCCCAACAGCAAGGAGGCCAGAAGGTAGGTATAGGTAGTAGATACGGAGTTGATAGTACAAGGAGCAAGACTTTAGCAAAGACTGGAATGCCGAGGCAGGATACGGACACAGGAATACACGAAGCCGTGAACGAGATCCAGAGAGGGAAGTCAGGTAAGCCGTGGTCGAGATCCAAAAGGGTAGTCAGGTAAGCCGTGGTCGAGATCCAAAGTGGGTAGTCAGACAATCCGAGGTTCAGCAACAAGATCAGCAAGGCAAGGTACAAAATCAGCAGGCAAAGAGAGGTCAGGCAAGCAAAGGGTCAAATATAAACTGGCAGTAACACAAAACACAACCGAGCAAAAGGACCACAACAGGGTAACTGGCTAGAGAACTTCCTGACTTTTAAATCTGGCGCCAGAACCTAACCCCGCCCCTAGGATGACGTCACTGCAGAAACTCGAGACGGCCGTCTAAACCACGCCTCCAATTGCGTGGCAACGAAATGCTCCTGCCGCGAAGAGACCGAGCCGAGGTAAGTCCCTGACTCCGGGGATCTCCCCCGCTGCAGGCTGGCTGCTGCAGCGTGGAAGGAGGACCCCCGGAAGAGGCTCTATACCGCACGGATCTCGGAGGACCACAGGCTTCTGCCTGCCTGTGTCTGCCGAGATCCGTGTTAGTAACACTAGATCTCGGCACCCGGCGTTCACAGGCATCGGCTTGCCTGTGTCTGCCGGGAACCGAGTCAGTGTTACACGATCTCGGAGCTCGGTGCTCACAGGCATTGGCTTGCCTGTGATTGCCGGGATCCGAGACCGCGACCCGCGACCCCGGAACCCGGCGCCCACAGGCATCGGCTTGCCTGTGTTTGCTGGGATCCGAGGATGCAGCCCGGGATCCCGGGGTTTGCCGTGTACTGGCAAACTCTTGCCGGTACCGGCCGGGACCCAGGACTGTGACAGTGTTTTTTTTGGGTCAATGAGTAGTTTGTTTATAGTACAAATACCACTTTAGTTTGAAGAGTCTTTCTTTGGGATCTAAGTCTCTTTTCAGAATTTGTGGTAGGTGTAAGCGCATCACAGCGCTACAGTTCTACAGCTGTAAAGGTCACAATAATTAAATTGCCTACATAAAATGCATCATTCTTTTTTCAATTTCCTGAAATCATCAAAAAGTTCACAAAGTTACTTTGCAAATATTGGTGTATACTTTTAAACGAACAATACAAACACAATACAACAAATGTCATATTAGCATTTGTAATATAACATTTGAAAGCCAAGCTATACTGTGGGAAGAGATAAGCTAAATGCTATTTTCCGTACACCTGCAATATGTAAACATGTCCAGGTTTCTTAGGTAAAATCTGCCTATCTTAATTGTGAACGTAACTAAACAACCTAAGTTAAAAGGACTAAAAAACTATGTCTATTTCTCGGATCCTGAGTGATCAATTTCTGATATATGAAAATTAAAAGCTATGCTATATACCAATGGGCTAGAAAACTTTCCAATCCAAGACTACTCTAGATCAGGGCACCGCAGGGTCAAATATCCTGTTGATCTTTACCTTCTCCCGCCCCATTACTTCCTTACCTCCTCCCCATTGTCTACCTTTTTGGCTTAGGAGAGTCTCAAGGTGGTGGCCAAATATTAGTTACTCATTAACAGGAACAATTATATGACCATGGTAGTGTTAGCTAACAGACCAGCTCGTACCTGTGCAGCATGAGAACGTTACTTTACAATAGCTAGGGTATTAAAAATTAGCCACAACCATGGCAGTCTACAATTCCTATGGTGTTCAGCCAGTAATTGCTGATTCTATATCATGGGAGCACCAGTCAACAACAAAAAAATCTTGTGTGTAGTGTGTGTTACCACAACCCCAGTCTTTATCTACAATTTCAACAATATGGCTGGCTGAATATTATTGTTGATGCAGTAAACAAAAGTTAGTGTTTGCTCTGTAGAATTAGTGTAGCTCTCCCAATGACCAATCTACAGTTACTAGCTACTATTCTCATAATAGTCAACTGGCAATGTCGCTGCTCAACATCATGTGAGTTGCAGTCAAGAAAGGTTAATGTTAAGCAGTGTAGTGTAGCTCCATAATACATAGCAAACATTGTAACAAATATTACAATAAGAGAGAACAGTAGACAAAAGGACATAAAGGCTTTGAACCACAATAGGGCACTTGGTAGTTCTGCAGCCGTTGTGGCTAACATTTAGCACTCAAAGTGCTGTTATTACATTTAACGAGGTGGTAAACCAACCAAATGGCTCGCTGAGAATCATGATATGTGCATTCCATAGCAGCTATAGTACCAATGTATAAAGCTAAAGAAGCTATACTTTGGTATTCACTCTCCCATGATGCATAACATTCCAGGCTGTCTGAGAGTCATAGTCTTATGTAGCCTGGAGTATTAACTAACTCTATATGCAATATATGTTTGAAATAAACTACCCCCAGGCGGGGACTCTGTGCCTGTGAAGGAGCAGCTGCCAGATTGAAGGGGAGACCAAATCAGAGGTTGTAAAAAATTAACTAGAAGCTTTTTTGCTGCACTCCCCTGACTACCAGTTGTTTTCTGCTCTGTATGTCTAGTTAACTTACTCTAAACAGACTACTGTTTCCCTCTCCCCTACTGCTGCTCCAGTGGACCTGCTGAGTTATCGGGAGGTGGTGGTGGGGGCTTCTTGCCTTCTCTCTGTGCGACCATGCTCTAGTGCATTCCAAATTCTGTTTAGTGTAGGGACTCTTCCGTATGTTCATTCAAAAATAATTTGTAGTACTTATGTTCATATCACTGCAATTTTCTTCTGTTATAGGTGCAGTTTAATGTCTCTGGCAGTAGTATCACCAAAGACAAATATATATGAAAGGACTTTGTGAACCCTTTAAAATGCATTCTTTAAAAAAAAAATCACACCTTAAAAATCTACCTTAGGTAGAGGATGCAGCTCCCCACCTCCTTCGTGGGCTTGCAGTTCTCGCCAACTATTGGGTGCCTGAACAAAATAGTTGGATGGCAAGCAAAGGGGTAAATGCATATGATGCTGGAGTGTCCCTTAAACATTACCTTTATGTATGTGACCAGATTACATTATCAAAATACATAATTTCCTCTTAGTATTAAGTCATCACACTATTTTGCAATTTTGTAATTTGTGGGGTTCTTGTAATATATTTTAAAACTAATCTTTCAAAACACATTTGTTTTTTTTCATCCTTCTGGATATTTGATTCCAATTCCAGTGATATCGTGTTTCTTTTTTCAGAGGTAACGGTCTTCTATGCCCTTGAGTTGTCATCTTGACTGAAATGCACTTATGATCACTTCATCTCTTGAAATGAATTCTGTTTACTAGCTTTCTGGCCTTGATTCAGCTTTGCAAATTCTTTAACATCTATTCAAGTGGTGTCGCCTTTAAAGCTAATAATGCAGGATTACATTATTTTCTGTTGTTTGTGTCTTGTAAACTCAGCCATGTTATGTCTGTTCTCATCCTTATGGACAGAGTGCAGGAAACATAACAATGGTTCATAAAACCAGATAACAAAATATAAAGCTGGGGATTCATGCATACATTTTTATCACATGAAAAGAATGTAATTTGATTCATCATTGTATGTTTAAATATATTAAACAAGGGGGCATATTAACCTTCCTTTTTCGGCCCGTTGTGTTTATTTTGCTTTGTGCACTGGGTGAGCTGGCATTGCCATGAGCCAGACTCAAGGGCAATGGTTCATACTTCTCCTCATTTCATGTTACTTTACTCTCTGTAACTGTTTTTGGTTTGTACAGGCACACACAAGGACATCATTCTGTTGACAATTTACCAATACAGGTTTGAAACTTGCTTGCATTTTTCTTCCATACTGTAGGTGCCACAGCTGAAAAATGATGCAGTTTATGTTAATCAACATCTCCTGGTTACAGTCATATACCACATACATATTTTTATGTTCCAGGTGGCCACATCCATGCTTTACATATTAGCCCATTTCACATATTTTTTAATACTATTGACTTGGACTGTGGATTTAGGTCTAGTGATTATTTATTTACTTATTCTAGTTATTTATTTATTTAACATATATTTCATTTTTTTCCCCTACATGATCAGTAGGCAGGAAGCCATTTCTGCCAACAGGTGAGAGTCCAGGATGTTGGTAGACAGCATGAAGTCCCGTGTAGTAGCAGGGTGATGTTCCTACCGCTGTAACTGTAAAGTCTTTGAAAATGTTTCGCCCCTCCTCTTATGGGGGACACCTCTTTGAGCCGAAAGCCTCCCGGGAGCTCTTGAGTAAATCTGCAGAACCTTCAGAGTGGCAAGAGCAGATATCTGGGAGAAGTAAATAATTCAGACACACACAAGGTGTTCGTTCTCAGTCACTTCTCAATTTATTCATTGTTGCGAGCGGGTTTAAATACTATTTCAGGGAGACTGCTACAAAACCATTCACAAAGAAAAATGTAACACTCAGCATATAGTTGGTACCACTAATCCACATCAAACATAGACTAAGGTAAAAAGTTCGTATTTACACAAGAGTAAATATGTTCCTAGTATACAGACAGGTAAACAAATGTTATCTCGTAATTTAAGGATGAGAAAGAAATCATTAACAAGACTTGTCTACGTTGGCAAAAAGTGTCTACAACAACGTGTATATTTAATACAAAATAGTGTTCATTTAAATTTCATATTTACAGTCTTCTTGCCACAAGTTTTGAAGATGTACAGCTATGAAACTGAAACTGATTACAAGACGACACCCCAAAAATCTAATATTAATTTAGAAAAAAAGAAAGGGCCTGAATATAAGACTACCCTATAAGAAAAAAGTTTTACCAGTAAATATTAATTCATATGTAAACTACTTTTCATATTTAATAAAAACTATGATTGAGAAAAATGCATGTTTTGTTTTTATTTAATCTTATTTGCCAACCTACCCCCCTAGTTATTCACATCTGCCCCACGGCTTGCTACTCTGCTTCCCAGATATGCCTTATACCCCCTTTGTGCCACTCTGCCCCCCTGATATGCCTTATACCCCTATTTGCCAATCTACCCCCCTTATATGTCTCACCCTGACTTACCGATGCATCCCTAGACTTGCCCCGTGCTCCAGACTCCCTGAAGTCTAGTGGGGGCAGCCAGTGGACCTCTGCTGCTGCTGGCCGGTACTTCCTCTGGAGCTTCTATGGTGGAGCACTAGAAGGTCATGTCACGCAGGCGCTCTGTCGGCACGCCTCTGTCTGCGTGCCTCGCCTGCCAGAGAGGACAGCCTGCCAGAGAGGAGGATCTAGGTCCCCTGCAGCGCTGCGGGGGATCTGGATCTTAGTCTTATAGTCAGACCTTTATTTGAGGTCTGATTATACGACAACCTCAAATATAAGATGAGGGATATTTTTCGGAGCATTTGCTCTGAAAAAACCTTGTCTGATATTCGAACAAATATGGTACATTCCATTCTAAAAATTGTAATAATAGGGCTGGTTTGACATTTGTTACATATACCTGTGGTCATCATGCTATTACCACAGCTTTGGTACAGTAGATACTTAAAAAATGCCATGTACTAACAGAAATATGTGTTACATAGTTATACAATTGATAAAGCTGAAAAATTCCAACCTTGAAAAGGAAAAAGTTTCACAATATAAAAGATGATATTCTATTTTTTTGAGAATAAGATGTTGAAAGTCTAGTTTGTTATTGCGTAAAAAAGTTAGCTAACTCATAAGAGATATAATTTGAAACCATATCTTATACATATAAACAGTTATTATTTAATTCATAGCAGTAATGAAAAGACCGCAGGCTTCATATTGGTTTCAGAGAAAGCAGTAAACTTGGTCCTATAATAACTATAGATTTTTTGGATCATCTAGAACAGCAGGGACACTTCTAAATACCTAGTAATATACCAAATATCAATGAGAGCATTTGGTAATTTTACTTGATCATAAAATGCATAGCAATCAAAAACTCCATAATGGAATACAATATCTAAGAGAAAAGATAAACAAAATAACTTGCAGTTCTCTCACAAAATTATATTAGCATCCCTTTACCCAAAATGTATCAGTATATGGACAAAAGTATTAGGACACCTGACCATTACACCAACAGGAACTTTTATGACATCACATTCTAAATACATAGACATTAATATATCGTTGGTTCCCTCTTTGCAGCTGTTTCCATTCTTCTACGAAGGTTTTACACAGGATTTTGGAGTGTTTCTGTGGGAATTTCCATCCAGTTCATTTTAAAGGTGTTTGATGGAGTTGAGGTCAGGGCTGGTCAAGTTCTTCCACACCAAACTCATCCAACCATGTCTTTATGGACGTTGCTTTGTGCACTGGTGCACAGTCATACTGGAATAGAAAAGGGCCTTCTCCAAACTGTTCCCGTTAAGAATAGCATTGTCCAAGATGTCTTGGTATGCTGAAGGGGTGTACAGAAAACCCACTCCACTCACCTCCTTCTTCAGGTGGGGTCACTTCTTACCTGTGGCCCCAGCATGTATAGTGCTTTTGTATTCTTTTGCCATGCAGTATGCTTTACCTGCTTATAGGAGTGTTCACCTTCAGGTTATGATGGAAGGTGTGAGTTATTCAGTGGTTAGGGAACACTACCACCTTCAGGATCTACACTAAGTCACATAACTCCCAGGTGACTCATGCTTCCCATTGTTGCTCCACAGTGGAATCCTTATGATCTGAGTGCTGAATAGGAAAAGAGGCCTCTGTGGTCCTGCTAGGCCTGATGGCCATTCCTCTACTGGAGAGCCGCTGAGGTA
Organism: Spea multiplicata; assembly: GCA_009364415.1. Classification (NCBI taxonomy): domain Eukaryota; kingdom Metazoa; phylum Chordata; class Amphibia; order Anura; family Pelobatidae; genus Spea; species Spea multiplicata. Next base: position 172,334 of record VKOC01016327.1, read on the forward strand.
GTAATTATGTGGAGTCACAGTACAGAATAAAACAGGTTGCCATAAATCATACAATGTACAGCGTCTAACTTTCATAGGCAAATTGGAAAAAAGATAAAGAAAAGTATAAGTAAGTAGAGAAAGTAGAGGAGGGTACTGCCAATGTGTTTATACCAAGCCTAGTGGTACCAATTGCGAGTGAAAGGGGTTGTTTCCACCTTCCATCATCATAGTTGAAGCTCGACCCTCAATGATACATGCTGGAGCCAGAGCAGGGATGTGACCCCACCTATTGTGGAGTGGCAGCGGGCGTTCCATACAATCTGAGAAGGGGCAGCAAACATTCCTCCATGTGGAAACTTGTATGCAAAGTCAGGTGCTTAAATCTTTAGATGGTGTAAAAGAGGACCAGTGGAACCATCTTAACTGCCTCCTTCTGCCTTTGCTGTGTTGTAAAGCTTTCACCTTTGGGCTTGCAGGTTGCAGTTGACACAAAAGAGAGAGTTTGGAGAGGGTAGTTTGGGAGTGTTCTTATATTGGGGCTAGAGCATTGAGAGTTTTTAGATAGGCCTAAGAGGACTGAAGGACTGGACACTGTCAAGGAAAGACAGCCTCCCAGGACATTCCAAGGTTACTTTGGTTTGTTCTGAGGTCATTCCTCATACAGTATGGGGTCATTCCTCAGCCAGTGCCACTGAATGCAAAATTGCTAGCGCGGAGCGGTAGGAAGCTGAATCATGCTGTTTACAAGCAATTCTAGGACAAAAGAACATTTTACCCATAACGGGCTTGAGTAGGCATGCCCCGCAAGGTACTTGTGGGGCTAGAACCCTTGTTCAAGTTAGGGGAAGAACTACCTGTTGGTAGTTGGTAGTAACATTTTGTTTTATTTATCTTTAAACATTTTTGGAAACATTGTAAGAGAAACTGGACACTATGAAATGGTTTATTTAATTTAAAGTAAACTCTCACCCTGTTAACTGTTATAAACAAAAGTTAATACATTATAATATACACTTTGCTATAAAATATAGTATACTCCTTTAAAAAGAAAAGCTAGACCCTCAAATGTAAACTCAAACGTATCATATCTTCAGCTACACGACTCATGTCATGGCAACACATCTATCCCTAGAACATGACAATCATAAGATTACATCTATCAGTGATTAAATCAGTGTTCATCTACTCCTATTTCACAGACTTGTATCTGCAATGTGCCGCTTATATGGAATTATCAACCTGAAGACAGGGAGACTGATCAAGGACCCCTGAGAATATGTTCTAGAAAGAGATACCAGGGGCCTGGGGTGAGACTGGTTACACACTTAATTTTAGTTCGTTGTTTGCTTTTTATTTTTAGTTTTACTGTTACCCTTTTTGTCTTTTTAACCTCTTTACAAATGTGATACAAGTCAGAGTGATACTCTGGTAATCATGGTGGGTCTTTGGAGATTATCCTCCTTTTCTCATGATGCAATGCTCACGAATTTAAGAAGCAATCACATTTGCTTACATATTTCACACGTTGGTTCAATAAGCTAACATGCATATTGGATTCCTAAGGAACTTGTATGACATAAAAACATCTGTTTTATTTAACATAATGCATGATTCTTACCAACGGCCAGGTTGCTTGAGTTCTCTTTCTTACTTGATCTCTGAATGTATGTATTTCATTTTTTATTTATAAAAAGATTTCAAGCCCTCCCCAATGGTGAAAACAAGGGCACATACATCTGCTTGTTCTGTACTACAAGCGTACGCTTACCTTTAATTTTTTATAATGATAATTGTTTAAAGCTAATTATTATTTATATTATATATAACTATTATTTCTATACTATACTATAAGAATATACACAAAAAATCTATAAGTAAACTATGCATGTGATACAATGCTAAATAAAGTCAGATTTTGTAAATTGTTCACATATGTACTATAAGTGACAGAACCCTAATTATACTACTTACTATTTAATGATCTAAGATAATATTTAAAACTCATTTCACTATTTGTAATACAGGTTATAGATTTTACTGGTAAAAATAATCTAAAATTAAAAAAAAGATGGGATCAGAGTTCATAAAAGAATCATACAATTAAAGATGATGCGTCACAATTCTAGGAATTGTGCAAATGCAAGAACATTAAGTTAAATGAACGTAGGCTGGAACCATTCCTGGAATTGAAAAACCATAACTTGTCATCCATATAAGGCATCTGGATATGATTGTGTCTAGTATAGTTATATTCTGTAATGAGATAAAAGAAGAATGTAGAGTGAGAGTACAAGAGCAAAATAATAAACGCAAAACTAAACATGTGTGATGTAATGAAAACCAAGTCAATACGTTTCATTCATGTGTAACCACAGAAACCAAGGTTTCTGAGAAGATAGAAACAGAGATTGACAGCAGATAAGAAGCATTCAGCCCATCTAGCATGGCTATTTTTTCTCATGTAAAGACTTAAATGTTAATCAGTTCTTGGCCTTGTCCTAGATTCAGAATAGGCACATGCCTATCCCCTGCATGTTTAAAGTCCCTTCCTCTACTAGCCTCTACCACTTTCTGATCCACTTAACTAAAACTAGACTTGTGCACAAGGTTAAAAAACTTATTTTATATTTATACTTTATATTTATGTTGTTATTTTGCTTTTCGCGCCTTTGTTTTCGGACCACAAATTACATTTCCCACGCTTTTGATTTGGTTTGTTGCAAAAAACCTCTCTCTATCTATGTCAGACTTGTCTGTGTCCCCTGTCTTGTATCTGCCCACTCCCCCCATTTAACTTATGCAGCCTTTTTCTTCCTGCCTCTGATTTCTTGGTAGATGCAGAGATCATACTGGCAGGGAGCAGGGAGGATGGGGTTTCAGTATGTGAGACAGTGTAAGGAATACTGGCAACAGGAGAGAGGCAGGACGGCTGTTCTCTACCAGCACTGGGGGTACCAGCAAACCCTATAGAAGATCTTTCTCCAGGTCAGAGCGCAGCTGGCCTCTGCCTTCCCTTACAAGACGTCCCTCCACCAGAAAATGGTACAAAACCAGCACTGGGGGACATGTATCCCATACAGGTGGATGAGACTGTGGTTGCCACCTGTGGTCCCCAGACATGCTGGGCAGCTGGCTCGGATACCCAACCCTGGATTGAAGGAGCCTCTGTCACCCTGTCATCTCCCCAGCGGCTGAGAAGACTCCAGAGAGAAGGTGCAGTTGGCAATTCCCTCCAGCGACAGTTATATTTTTCGGGGGAGGCAGAGGTTAGGCGGGTGAGTAGTGCTCTTGGAGGGGCAGATTGTTTGGGACAGTTTTGGGAGGGCATTGATGGGCCAAATGAACTGACTAACTACAGAGTCAACCCATTTGGGGTCTAATCCTGGGTCAGTCCCATTCGGAAGGGGGACAAATGTGACGGAACCTTCCATCACTGGAGCCACTGGAGAGGCCTTAGAGACAGCCTCCTCCCTATTGACTATGGGCCCTGACTTTGCAAAGACTCCTGTGGTTACCCCAGCAGTATATATCCAGCCCTGTGTGTCTAAAATAAATCAGTTCTCCTTGTTGTACCTAAAGACTAGTCTTGCCTGGTTATTTAGGTACTGGATAGCGATATCCCTTTACTTTGCTTGGGGATATTGCCGACAGATTGCGGTGGTTTGTCGTCCTAGCGGGAAAAGTCGTCTCTCGGCGGAGAGGGACAACCTGAGGTTCCTGGTTGCACCTGTCTATTATAAGTTGCTGTTTTGGTTGATATTAAAAGTTTAATTTTAGAGTGATCTGAGAAAATATTTTTTTAGTATAGATATCTGTGGGATTACAATGGTTAACTATAGCCTTTTTTTCTTTTTCTGAAGGTAACCTTTTGCACTCTGTTTTTGATTGTTTCATGTTGAGTTTTTATTTGCTAATACTTGATAAGCAACATGTGTTAGATTTATTGGGCTCTGAATGCTTAACACATGTCCCCATTTTGAACCTTAACCACATTTTCTGGGAATGCTGCCAAAAATGCTAATCATATCTTGTTTAAGCCTGTACAGCAACATCATGTAATTACTGACAACCGTCCCAGAAAATGTGTCAGAGGGAGAGATGACTCATCGATAACGGGCAAACACATGAACAAAATGTAACAACATTTTGGCAGTTTTTGCCATTGGTTTTCACTAGTTTTGCCAGGAATTGCCTTCTTTTTTTACGGGGATTTGTATGAACAGGTAATTTTCATTAAAAACTATTTCGTACAAATCTGAATGCACAAGTATATCTAACACCATCTCAGCAAAAATAAAGTTGCACCCTACACAGGGGTCAGCCATTGTGTGTATGTGGGTGTTTGTATACATTACATATCAGCAAAGGAGACTATGTGAAACACATTATAGGGTTCTTAATATTGGTTACATCTACATTTACAGAAGATATTTGGGGTTCATTTATTTCAGTAACAGATCTATCCCCAGGTCATGTGTTATTAAAAATCCTTTCTTCCTTGTTCATGTGGGCGTACATATAGATTAAATTGAGATACACTGCAAAGTATTTTCAAATAGGCCAAGTGAGCTTCAGTCACTGGAGGTAAAGTTACCAAATCATTTTCTCAATATCTTTCCCTATCATTCTTAATAGCATCAACACAAAGGACACAAACAAAACAAAAACATATTTATTCTTTTATGGCACTAAATAAGTAATATTCAGGCAGAGAGAGCCTCGCCACGTTGATCTTATAATCTTGCATGTGTGCCTGAGGCACTGTGAGGTAAAGAAACTTGCCTTAGGCCATAAGTGGCTGACATAAGAATTCAGCCAGACATCCTGCTATTGTCTTTTTTTTTATAATTGACAGATTGCAAATTATATAAATATTTAAATTTGCTGCATGCTCACTGTTGTGTTAATATTAGCATTCAAATTTTCTGTGTGATCGATGGCCGGTCAGGCCTGGTTTAACAAGCAATATATGCAAGCTGTCTCATTTAAATAAGTTAATGATACAAAATAGAAGCTATTCCTTATTTATGTATGAAATCTCCAATAACATGCAGCAATTATTTTTATGTGTTCTATTGTGAGATAGGCTGGCCACTTTAAGTGATCCTTGCTATCATGGAGTGATCAGTGTTTCAAAGGTGCCCTCACCACCCTCTTAACACTCCTATAAAACACAGAGGGTTTAAAGAGAAGGGGGCCCAGCAGCCCCCCTGCTCACCATCCAGAGAAACGGTATCACTGTCTCTAAGAGAGAACATCTCAGACTCTATAGGATAAGTCCGTGTGCTAAAGTTCATGACAGTACAGTTAGAAAAAGACTGAACAAGTATGGTTTGTTTGGAAGGTTGCAAGCTTCTTCACTCTAAAAGAATGTGGCAGTATGGCTAAGGTTTGCAAAGTTTCACCTAAACAAACCACAAGACATTTGGAACAATGTTCTTTGGAAAGACAAGACAAAAGTGGAGATACTTGGCCATAATGCACAGGCCCACATTTGGTGAAAACCAAACACAGCATATAAGCACAAACACCTCATACCAATTGTATGAGGGGTGATGATTTGGCCTTGTTTTGCAGCCACAAGACCTGGGAACCTTTCAGCCATAAAATGAACCATAAACTCCTCTGTATACCAAAGTATTCTAGAGTCAAGTGTGAGGCCATCTGTCTGACAGCTAAAACTTGGTCCAAATTGGGCCATGCAACAGGACAATGATTCCAAGCTCACAAGCAAATTTACAACAGAACGGCTGAAAAACAAAAGAATCAAGGTGTTGAAACTGATGTGGGAGGACCTCCAGAGAGCTGTGCATAAACGAATGCCCGCAAACTTCAATAAACCGAAGAAGAGTGGGCCAAAATTCCTCTGCAGCAATGACATAAAGAGAGAGATATAAAGTCATACGAAAAGATCATTACTTCAAGTTATGGCTGCTAAAAGTGGTTCTACAGGCTATTGAATCATAATGTGTCCTTAGTTGTTCACACATGGTTTCTCCATTTTGACTTTATTTTTGTTGAATAAATCATGACAAGGTGTAAAATGTCAAGTGTTGTTTTTTGTTGTTTTTATTATCGTATTTACCTAATTCTTAGACCTGCTAGGGAAGAGATGATTGTCATTAATAAGCTTGCGAGCAGGGCTCTCTCCACCTAATGTATCGCTTTGTCTTAGTCTGTCAATTCTCGTCTCCTCATACCCCTTGAATATATGTATTGTATTAAGTGCTGCGTAGATTGTTGGCGCTATATAAATAAACATACCTGGGAACGTCTGGGCTCTAGCTACACGGGGCCTTCCCTTGCGGGACACTGCCAGGACTGCACACTGATGTCGGTGGGCGGTCCCGCTCATGTAGGAGGGTGTTTCCGCTGACGCTGGGGGCGTTCCCGCTGACTGCAGAAGGAAACACCCTCATTTACAGGGGAAATGGGCAGGGAGTGGAGCGTGTCAAGACCCCGCTCTCGTGACCCAGGGGATTCGGGTCTCGGAGAAGTGGAGGAGCAGTGCTTACCCGGCAACCTCCGGGTCAAACCCGGTAGAGTTCCCAGGTATGTAAAAAAAAGATAATAATAATTATGTCCTCTTATGGTAAACCATAGAATTTAAAGACTGTGTTCATTCTTTTTCACATAACTGCATATGTATATATATTGTACTGTGCAAAAGTTTAGGCAGGTGTGAAATGATGTAAAGTAAGTATGCTTTCAAAAATAAACTTAATAGTTTATTTTTATCATTTAAGAAAGTGAATGAATTTAATTCCCAAAATTAAAATGGGCTCCATGAAAACCAATTGGTTAAAAACGAAATTCTGTATTTGACTCATTTGCACGTTTAATACTTGCTGTACCGACTAGGTTAGGAGGAGACTGTCAGTGCAGTCTTCCCTCCTTACCCTAGCGTGACTCTGCGTGAGGTCTCAGGGGAGAAGCACCATAAAATGTCACTCACACATTCATGTTGAAGGTCCGGCAAGTGGCCCGAAATGGACTCGTGAATTAAATTTAAGGAACAAAAGTAATTAAAAAGATGCATATGAAAACACAGTTCTTAATATCTTCCAAGACATCATGTAATAGTTTATTACCAACCGGCAGAGCACTGATATAGTCCAAATAATTTTAAATAATATTTTAAGTAAAAAATTAACCATTTTCAAGTTTACTTACATTTCTAAATAAGAAGCTATTTAAAACAGAGAGAAATCACTTTCATAGTAGATGCTAAACAGGCAAATAACCTCTCCTAAAAAAATACATTAGAGCTCAAAATGATTTGCTAAACAGTCTGCAAAACTGTGCAAATTATTCTTTAGCGGTAAACATGTGCAAAACACTTGTTAACCAATAAATAATTTTCTAACAGTCCTAATAACCTTTATTCTAATTCATTCTCTATCTCTTATGCTTTCTAAATGTTTCCTTACCTTCTCTGCTGACAACTTTCCCTTTTCCTGTTTGTTCATCCCCTCTCTTTCTACCTTCTATCTTTCATTTTCTCTCCTTTATCTTCTCTCTTCTATCTTCAGTGGACATAAGCTGGTGCAAAGGTCCACCAAAATTGTGGCCTCCCAGTAACCAATCGGGGAGATCAAGGGAGAGGATGTTGACAGAAGCATCAACATTTTGGCGGGAAATAGAAGAAAAAAAATGAAAGAGAGAAAATGAAGAACAATTCATTTTTCTCTGGTCAGCAGAGAAGGTAGGGAAACATTAAGAGAATGTGAGAAAGAAAGTGAACCAGAATGAGGATGTGAGTTAGAGTTTGAGTGAAAGGGCCTGTGATTTCAGATTAAAATTCTAAGCTTTTAGAATTTTAGAGACGAGCAGTCTCGAAATGCATACACTGCCCTAATACGCGCCTGCCCATATAAACACATACACTGCCATTACACATTCCTGCTAATACAAACACATATACACTGCCCTTACACACACCTGACGATTTGATTTCATATCCCGTGCGGCGCTCACTGGCAGATGTGTTATGGATGGGAGATATGTGCCTATGATCCCTTTTAAGGCTGTGGCCATGGTCCAGTCACACATATATTCAAATGAGTGATCTTGATACACATACGTTACCCTTACACATGCCTGCTTATACAGACATATACACAGCATATATATAAGCATATATACACACGTATACAATTCCCATACACACTGCCCTTAAACACACCTGGCCATATACACACATACACAGCCCTTACACATGCCTGGTCATGTACATACATATACACTGCCATTACACAAGCCTGCCTAGAAACACACATATACACTGCCCTTACACATACCTGCCTATATATAAATATACACTGCCCTTACACACCTGTCCATACCCACATACATTTACACTGCCCTTACACACGCTTGCCCATACACACACATATATATGCCTGCCCATGCATACACATATACACTGCCACCTGTACACACATCTTCCCATACACGCATTGAAATAAATTGACTCTTTTGTCCATACACACAAACATACTGGCTCACACTTGCCCTTATAGCACCTCTTTCTTCCTATCATCTACCACTCTTTTTCCCCATCTCTTACCTTTCTCTTTTTCCTCTCCCTCCTTCCATATTGTAGCGGGAGCGCAAAATCTGTCACTTCAGACCTCTGCTTTGGTGCTCGCCTGGACAGTGTGCATGGTGATGACTGATGCCCATCATCAATCGCCAGTGCATAGTGGTAGGGAGCACAGATGCCGAGGTCTGAAGTGATAGAAGTCGCTCTCCCTTAATGTTGAGCCGGTTAGAGGGAGCCTGCTGCCAAATGAGCAGGGCTGGTCTAGCCCTTATGGTGCCTAGCTGCAGTGCACTCCTGGCCTCAGCATGGCCCCAGGAGAGACGGCCTACCAGGAACTTTCCCAGTAAGCCAGTTCGACCCTGTGACAGTTTATAGAGGAAGATGTTCTACTTCAGCTCTCTAAAGTAAAGACAAAAAAGTTAATGGGGCCTGATGTGATAGTTATTAAACAGTTTAGTGGTATACTAGCAAAACCATATAACCTACAGTCATTGAGTTGGATCCCAATATTGTTGAATGGATTAGACAGTGGATGAGTGACAGACAACAGAGGGTTGTAGTCAATGGAGTATATTCGGAGCAAGGTCTTATTACGAATAGGGTACCTGTGGGCACACTGTGTGAGCAACTTCTTTTTTACCACCCAAGGGAAGTAGTTCCTACTTCTGCATTCTACAGCAAGGTCACGTAACGTAATGTATCATTACCCTTCTGTATTCCTGCTTCCTCTGGGTAGTGAAATAGAGGTGTGCAATAAACACAGAGGCAAGCTGCGAGCCTGCGAGTAAGTCGTCACAGTTGCAATCTCTGCAACCGAGGTTGTTGCAGGCTCAAGGGTCCTTTTGCCCCATGTACATTTAAATTTCCTCACTGTTTTAACATGTACCACATCCAATGGGAAACTTTTCCACGTATTTACTACACCTTCAGTAAAGTAAAACTTCCTTACATTACCACTCCCTAGTTTTAGACTATGACCTTCTTCCTAACAGTTCTCATTTGGAATACCGGGTTAACACCTTAGAAATGTGCTGCAAGAGCAAAAACTTCCCACCAGAAAAAACTCTGTTCTATCAAACTATTTTTACCTATTACTATATAATAAAATAAGATATAAATTAAAATGTTAATTCTCCATTGAATATTAATAATACATAAAAATAACTCATATTACTAAATAACCCATATTCATACTGACAGGTAGAATATATTGATTTACAGAAACCCAGTTGTAGAATTTTTAATGTTTAAGGGTTAGCCTCTAATCTTAAAAACGTTTTTACTATTGTAGTTTCGAAGTTACTTACAATAGTGTGGAGAAAGACAAAATAAAAAAAAGTTATTCTACACTCCTTGAGATAACCCGGGGGTGCCAAAAAGCTGTCACTGTAAAACTGTTGTCATGTTTCTTATGAGTTTGTATCTATTCTACGGGGTTTTATTTACGTTGGACTGGGCATGCACAGTACACTGGTTTTATATTGTTCCTTCTCATGTAGTTGTAGCACTGTTTTAACTGTTGCAATTTTTCCAATCTAATGGAGTTTATCGTGTCACTGTAGATAATGGAAAAATAAAAAACAAACACATTCACTAAGTTTGCAGTATTCAAACTGAGAAAGGTGTTAACAGGATTATATTGTATTTAAACAAAACAATGGCCATAGAACTGATGTAAATTGATTGCTCTAGAGCAGGGATCTCCAAACTCGGCCCTCCAGCTGCTGCAGGACTACATGCTCCTTCAGCTAAGGGGCTGGCTGAGGAGTATGGGAGATGTAGTCCGTTGCAGCAGCTGGAGGGCCGAGTTTGGAGATCCCTGCTCTAGACATTGAGATGCTCAATCACAGAATGAAAATAGTCAGTTTTAGTTGTATTTAGTTTTCATTTGTATGAGATTGGGAGGGCTTTGTTAGATTTATAAACAAAATTTGTTACAGTCACAGTTTCAGTCATGGTCACAGTCTCCACTCAAATTCTTACAGATCTCAATGTACAAGTCTACTGGATACCAAGATTAAGTGGAGCTACAAAATTAGTCTTTGCCTTTTCTTGGTAGGATTGCAACTTTAAGCTTAAGAGTCAAGCCCAGAAAAATAATGCCGTAACATTCTAGGCATAAAAGACAGAGACCACACTCAATGAGCTCTTTCCAATATCGGTACTCCTAACTCCACTATCAATTATTATCTAATAATTTTATTAAACCATATTAGGTGCAATGTCACAAGAGAGGGACATTAGAATGTAATTTGAATAATAAGTGTATGGGTTGGCATAAGAAACCACGACTAGGCTAGACCAAATTTTTCCTTTCGAATAAATGAACCTAAATGCCAGGCATTATCCTGGAAACAAGAAGAGAAAAGGAGATTTAATGAGAAGAGCATCCATGGGACCATTAGACTGCATAATAAGTGCACTAATTACTAAACACTGCTCACCATAATATTTTTTTGCTTTTGCACACTCTTTTAGTCATCAAGTGGGAACTTTTCCTACCCTTCCTACCAGAATATACACAGCAGTGACCACGGCAAGAATTCTTACCAAAGATTACATTTATGGATAGTTATGGTGGGTCATCTTATATTGTCAGTATATTTTAAGAAATGTGTATTTTTAGGAATTGTTAATGTTTGACATCTTTTACCACCCAACTGGACAAAATGCAACATATATATATATATATATAATTATAATATATATAACTATATTGGACAAAAGTATTGGGACACCTGCCCATTACACTAACAGGAACCTTGATAACATTGCATTCTAAATACATAGACACTGATATGTCGTTGGTGCCACATTTGCAGCTACTAAAGCTTCCACTCTTCACAGAAGGCTTTCCACAAGATTTTGGGGTGTTTTCTGGGAATTGTTGCCCATTCATCCAGTAGAGCATTTGTATGGTCAGGCACTGATGTTGGGCAAGAAGTCTCAGTTCCAGTTCGATGGAGTTCTTCCACACCAAACTAATCCATTAATGTCTTTATGGACCTTGCTTTGTGCACTGGGGCACAGTCAGGCTGGAATAGAAAAGTTCCTTCCCCAAACTGTTACCACAAAGTTTGAAGCATAGCATTATCCAAAATATCTTGATAAGCCGAATCATTAAGTGGCTGATGGAGATTTTGTCACTGCTATGGCACAGGGAAGCAAGAATTTTAGATAAATCCAAAGAGAGACTAACCTCATCATTTTCAGCTAAGCCAGCCTTGCACTCAATTTGCACTTTTTTCAATTTTTGTTTTGCTTATATTGCTTATACTTTTGACTGAGAACTGGATCAGTAGTGCTCACCAGAAAACCTACAGAAAAAAGAAATATGATTGCTGTAAGCTACTTGCACTGATGAACAGAAAATGTTTTTCACATGCAGAAATCAAATTACAGAAATAATTCTGTGGTACAACAGTCTTCCTCACTAGTCTTAACTAACATAGGAGAACTTGAAAGACTCGCACTGTGGAGTTATCATAACACAAGTTTAATGTATTGCTAGTACAATTATTTCTCTAGGTCCTTTTGTGTTGAAAGAAAATGAAGGATACCATTTAGTGGGTCTGCTGAGATAAATTTCAAGGAGGGGTAGCAATTTCAATGATGAAAACGACACTTAAAAGCACTGGAGGATTTTGTCCACGAAAAATCTGATTTTCTGAAGTTTTTTTGTCTCTATTAATGCCTTTGCCAGCTCAAACCTTTTCATCTTTTCCCATCCAAGATTATGGAGTTTGTTCTTACAACAATATAAATCAGGCTTTAAAATGACTTTACTTTAGAGGAAGGAAATTGTAGTAATATTATTAGTATATTGTGTTTTGACGTTCAGATCTCATAACTTCAGTTCACAGCCTTGCTATTGCATTTGAAACAAACTCTCATAGTAATATACGATACATCAGGAAAAAAAACATGACACATTTTGACAAAGAATATCTATTTCACAATTCTATCATAACAATCTAAAATCTTTATGTAAGTAGACAAAAATATCAATAAATGCATTTTAACATGTCAGTCAATGTTGAGTTTATTTGTATGAAATTGTGTTTTCTACAATACCCAATTAGCAATTTGTGAACATTTTAGTAAAATAATCTAAAATATTAGCAAGAATAAATATTATAATATTTTGTAATCTGCTGTAATCTAGTAAGAAAACATGCTAAAAGGTTTTCTACTAAACAGTTTGGGGGTGATAGAATATGAAATTTGACCCTGGCAAACTATACAGAGAAACAATGAAAGGGAATGTGTTAACTTTGTTGTATCTTTACATTATATCTTTTGATATATAGTTTGCCTTGATCTAGTCACCTATGGATAGTTTAACCTATCTTGAAATTTATATTTTTTTAGCTTGAAAAAGTTTTATTTATTTTCAAAATATCATATAGAGAGATCAGAGTACAGTATAATAAATAAATATCAAGTAACACAACTTCAAGAATGTCATTTCACTAGTTATAACAATGGTACATGAAGAAGTATATTAATTTTTGATAAGAAGAACAACAAAATTAGCTTGGCTTCTCAGGGGTAAAAGGTTTTTGACCCCTGGCACCCAACAGGTTAAAATCAAACCTATTGTCCTCTGCCCTAAACCATTACAAGCTAAGCAATATGGGTTGTGATACATTTTAAAACTAGGACCTTCACCATTTTAATATACAGCGTGCATTCTAAAGCATCTAAAAGTACCTACAAATAGCAAGTATAAACTTATGGCTGGGGTTCTATCATTGCCATTGTCTGCCATTGTCCCAAAAATGCTTTCTAAAGGAATGAAACATGTCTCTGCTGCTTAAGTTGTCATATCTTTTTGGCAGATCTTTCATCATTCGCCCTGCTCAATTTGTCAAATAGCTGTACTGTCTCTGTGCAAAATGAGCCTGCATATTATACTCAGCTATTAGTGAAATTGATAACTATGTAAAAATAGAACAGAAGTCCACTAAATTAACTTTTATAGTTAAGTTGGTGTCAAGAATAATAATTCTGTTTTTGACATTATCATCTTTGTCGACAGAATGTATGGAAAATGCAACTGTTTTAAAAAAAGACAATGCATCCTTGATACAGCAATACTCGTTTGCTGTTGGTACATTGGAGTCTATTTTCAAAAAAGCCACACCATAAATTCAGCTAAAGGGCTAAGTCAACCACCATGAATTTACTTAAGGTCTAACATTTTCCATCAGGTGTCAGTGAACCCTCACTATTTTACCAACTTTTCTAGCAAGGCATGACATTAAGATGACATGACTTATGACAGCCTCTAAACCATTCAATAGATAATTGGTGGGGTAAAGCTACCATGAGGATATGTTTGCTTCTGGATTAGGCAATTTAGCTGTGGTTGGGATGGGGGACTGCATGCTTCCGACAAAATGAGATACCAGGCTCTGTTGGGAATTTCTTTTAACAGCACTTTCTCTGCTACTGCTCTTGTGCAGCATATAACCTGGAGAGAGTAACTAAATGTTGAATTCCTCCCCACATAGGACGCATGTCATCCTACTTTGTCTTATGGAATCCTACTTTGTCTAGCACTCTTTTCGCATTAACACTATGTACAACTTAGGCAGAACTGTCCAAGAAAACGCATTGTGGAAGTGTTGTTGTCCATCTGGAGAAGCTAAATATTTCAATAGATAAACCACTAAGAACCAGTTCCCCATCCACCAGCTGCAGTTGTCTTTAATAACATAACATATTCACCCATTCGTGAAGGTGTTCCTTTTTTCGTTAACTCACCCATTCGTGAAGGTGTTCCTTTTTTCGTTTTATAAAAGTATTGTGTAAGATTCTGAAGTCCATCTGAGGAAGATGAATCTGAGAAGAATCACTAGAATGTATTATCTTGTCCAAAATGTCCTTTTATTTTGTATTTTAGAGTTTATGCAATAGGGTAGTCATTCAAGGTATGTATGTTGCATTAGGCCTAAAGTCATTTTGTATATTTTTTGTTTTGCCCTCTCCTCCTGCCTTGTAAATGCCCTCAACATGCTCACTCACCTTCTTCAGCCATTTGGTCTCATCTGATCCTTCTGTGTAGCTACAGAGAACATACTGACAGGAAAGATGGGAGAAGTGAGAGAGGGTGAAGTGTGTCAGTGTATGTGAGAGAGTGCACAGCTGGAGAGAACAAGCTGTTTTGCTCTCGTAGATAATATTTCTTCCACTGTCCATAAAGTGTATGTTTAGCTCCAAATCCCAGTATTATGGAAAGATGTGCCCACCTGATGCAAGATATCTTTTGCAGAGAAACATAAAAAAAAAGAATTTGATTGCAGATAAGACCAATTCAGTCCATCTAGGCAACCTGTTTTATCTGCTGTAAAGGCTCAAACATTAATCAGTCATTAGTCTGCCTTAGATTCAAGAACCATATGCCTACCCCATGCATGTTTATGTTTCCTGACTGTATTATAGCATCTACCACTTCTGCCACGAGGCTGTTCCACTTATCCCCCACCCTCTCGGTAAAGTAAATCTTCCTGACATTAAGTAAAACTTCCTTACATTAAATAAAAGAAAGGGGTTCTGTGGACCTCAAGCTACTAGTTTTGAAATTGTAATCTGCGCTACTGCAGTGGGAGCAGCACAGGGTTTTCAAAAATAAAACATTGGGTTGAATAGAAAACTAATGTCACCTCACTCCTGTGAGGTCCTAAAATATAATAGAATCCTCATTTGATCAGAGAAGTTAAAGGACAGGATGAAACCACGATGTTGTCATGGGGAACTGAGTCGGGCTTAATGATTTAAACTTCACACATGATACATATTACTCCCTATTAGTTGTGTAACCTCTGTGGTTGTTAAGCAGCACCTGTTAGATTTATTGGACTCATATATAAGCGCCTTGCACCTTGAACCTTAACCACCTTTTCTGGGAACATTGCCAAAATGCCAATAACAGTTGACTCCAACCTATGTAACATCTTCTAATTAACTAGAAACTGTCCCAGAAAATGTGTGTATACTGCTATACTCAGCTATAGCATGCGAATGAATAAAGGATCGTAACCATAATTTCTGAGGTTCTGACTTATTTTCATTTGTTTCGTTGGGGTCTTCCTTGTTAACAGAGGTTCGCACGAATGCAATTTAATTGGCAAAATTAGTTTAAAAAAACAGTAACAGTTCGTATAAATCTGAATGCACGTGTTTATTGCATTATATGGAACACTGAATATTCTTGGTTATGTCCATGTAGAGAGCTACTTTAAAAAAGGGTGCTGGCTCCATGTTGGTTGATTTTTTGGAACTAGTGATGGCCCTGGGACTACTCTGATAGCCCTCTACTGGAAGTTTTGGATCTTCCAGCCTTGACAATCATCTGATATAATAAGACAGAACCAAATGTTTGTAGATATCAATTGTTAAGGAATCAGAAAACAATGACATATTTCTAGATGCTGGAGGACTGTTTGCCAAACATAATGCTATATGGATCCTATAAAAAGATTAAAGTTTACAAAAACAGATGTGCTGCAAATGAATGCAGCCCATTAACAGTATTTCAATATTTCATATTATGATGCTTAGTTGTAGTTGTTTTAACTCCTCTTTCAGTTTATCAGGCAGATCGTAATACCCTCAAGCAGAATGATTCAATGCTAGACCAGGAAACATTGCTAAATTGGAATATGATTTTATTATTATACACTCTGCGCCCTTAACTACCTGATGTCTTAAGATCACATGGTTCTCAATTAGTAAAGTGTTTACAAACCCTTGTTTTGCGTTGCAGACTTCTTATTAAAAAGTCTTCAATATGTGAAGGTCTTACAGAGCTTTCCTGGTTTCTAAATAAAGGAAATTTGAAAGTTCTTGGCTATAAACCCATATTTTTCTGTCCAGATGTTTTGTTATACTGGCGATGAAGAGGTGACCCTGGCACTTTAAGGTCGGCAGCAGTCTGATGACATAAGTGCAGACCATGCACGCTTTGTTTTCATGCTCATGTAGCGTGCGGCCAGACATACTGTATTAAATTAGTGGTCACACCCTGCAGCAGCCAATTTGCCACTGGAGTAGTAGATCGGGTAAGTGATGTCCAGTTTGGACCTGGACCTGCATATCACTTTTGAATCATAGCAGGTACTTCACTCTTGTGCTCAAACAGTTAAACACTTGGATTTAAATAAATTGCTTTAGACTTATCCATTAAGTGGCCGATGTTGGATGTTAGAATCAATACTCAAAGAAGCTACAAGTCCCAGTTGTTGGGCAAATGCATTTTGACTTAATCACATTTCCTATTTTCTAATAAAAAATATTAATGTTTGGAGTATTGCCAGCACTAGATATAAAAAAAAAGAAAAGGAAAAAACACCATTAAAACATTGTACATGGTGACTACAAATAGGCATATATACTTTTTCCATCTAAAAAAGCATTTACTGTGGTTTTGTAAAGCGGTGAGCTTAAATACCTCATTGCATTTTGCAATCTCCTTAAAATCGTGTATTTATTGAGTTACTGTTTTGTGACAAAAAACAGAGGAAACCTATAGCAATATTCTATTGATTAAATCCCTATGAACATTTTACAAGTTATTTAGGAAATCCATATACAGAATTACAATTATGTCATACTATGTAAGAAATTCAGCATCGTTTTTTTCCCCCCGAATGGATTGGAGATCAAAATGGGTAAGGAAAAAAAGTTAATGGTTTTTCTCAAGGTACTGTTCGACCTTGTAATCACAGGGTCCAAGTATTTATGACATGTAAGACACAAGTCAGGTTGTGGTCTTTTTTGTAAAGATGCATTAGTCAAAAGCACTACCCCTGAGATACAGAAGTGTCAGAGTAACCCAGGACTTATTATACTTATTATACAAGTGCATAAGGCACCTTCTTAGAGAAGACATAAAAAATATATATATATATTGCACATTTTAAATGTAAAAGATGCCATTTTTTATTAAAACCCCCTAGTGGCAATGGGTACTGAAAATGTGCCTTCAAGTTTATTCTACTAATTTTATATTATGGTAAAGCGTGGTGGTCTTGACGTTCTAATGCATTAGACAAGTTAAATAATACAAAAGTACCCTTCTGTAAAAAAAAACAGCTTTACTTTATTAAATATTTAATGTGTTGTGTTACATTGGTAAAACACTATAGACAGTTTAAAATGAAAATGTGGATTGCGATGACCGACAGTGCTGTTTTGTTCTTTCTCAACAGCCAAAAGTCAATATTAGCTCAGACTTAAACAAGTCTTTCCGGAGGTATTGTAATTCCTTTCTCATTTGGTGGAATAAAAAGCATATTTATTTTTGATTAGCTCAAATGTATTAGAAGACATTGGCTTACCTTAACTGTATGACATGTATCTTCTTTCATTGTACAATTAGTAATTTGGTTTCAACACAAATAGCCTCAGTGTTAAAATGATTATAAACAGCGCAGCCATACCTCATTGATTCCTTGCTAGACAAGCATTAGAAGTAATGCTTTCATCAGAAACTGTATAACAGCAGTTGGAGGCTCTTACTCGGATCATGATATTAATGAATAACAACAACTTACCATGATTAGTGAATGACCTTCACAGGGAGAAGGTGACTGGAAATGACATTGTAAAAAATCTGGTATACTCAGCTAGGAATATCTATCAAAAACATTTAGAATGCTTTCCTTTTTTCCATAAAATGACACTAGAACACAAATTCTGTGTTTAAAACTATACACTCTTTTT